>OY998135.1:15720633-15739529 GCA_963921915.1 Hyposoter dolosus | reverse complement strand
CAACAAAAATTGCATTTTTCGAAATTTCTCATATTTTTTATTATTCATTCATTTTTTTTTCGAGTCTAGTAAGTTCAATTTTCACTGGATTAAAATAAAATGCTAGAAAGAGTTATAGAACTCTTCGGGGGGCAACTAGAACTCTGGACAAAAATTGCATTTTTCGAAATTTTTCATCTTTTTTATTATTCATTCATTTTTTTTTTCGAGTCTGGTAGGTTCAATTTTCACTGAATCAGAATGACATGTTGAAAAGATTTATAGAACTTTTCGGGGGGCACCTAGAACTCTCAACAAAATTGCATTTTTCGAAATTTCTTATATCTTTCATTATTCATTTATTTTTTTTTTGTTTTTCGAGTCTGGTAGGTTCAATTTTCACTCAATCAAAATGAGCTGCCAGAAAGATTTATGGAACTCTTTGGGGGGCAACTAGAACTCTTAACAAAAATAGCATTTTTCCAAATTTTTGACATTTTCTATTATTCCTTCACTTTTTTTTTGTTTTTCGAGTCTGGTAGGTTCAATTTTCACTGGATTAAAATAAAGTGCTAGAAAGATTTATAGAACTCTTCGGGGGGCAACTAGAACTCTCAACAAAATTGTATTTTTCGAAATTTTTCATATTTTTTATTATTCATTCATTTTTATTTCGAGTCTAGTAAGTTCAATTTTTACTGGATTAAAATAAAGTGCTAGAAAGATTTATAGAACTCTTCGGGGGACAACTAGAACTCTCTTGAAAAATCGCTGTTTTTGGAAATGTTACTATTTTTTATTATTCATTCATTCCTTTCAACTCGCGTCTAGTAAGTTCAATTTTCATTAAAGCAGAATGAGTTGCTGGGAAGATTTATCGTTCTTTGAGGGGGCATCCAGCACTCTCACCAGAAATTCTGTTCTTTTTAAGTAATGAATATTTTTCCCCCTCGAGTGTTGCCCACAGCTACTCTTCCTTCCTTTCTTAATGCACTACTGTATTGCCTTGGACGAGAACCGAAGGAAACTCTGGAAAACCTTCGCCAATACAGACGGCTACATTTCCACTGAGTTTCAGTTGGTTAACACCATCAGAAACCCAACGAAAACTGCCTACCGCTCAGTGATTGATAGGCCGTCAGGTACATAGCTAAGCGGTCACCCAACCAAGTACTGATCGCAGTCGATCCCGTTTAACTTGTGTAATCGCCGAAGCCACGCAGCGACCGCAAACCGATCGCTTTCGGTCATGAAAATGAGATTATTTTTGATCAATTATATAACTTCACTCGGTCCTAGTATCTAATTTATTCACCGGATCGAAATGAATAGTACTAAAAATGTCTAGACCAATGTGCGGTGGAGAGCAACTAGACTGTTGCTAGAAATCGCAAATCTTCATTGCATTATTTATTTGCGTGGAAAAACTTTCAAAAAGTCAAAAGAACGCCAATTATCAAAGGTCCCATCTTGCATTAAAATTTCAAAAAAAAAAAAAAAAAAACAAATAAAACGGTTTTGAAATAGTAGTGTAATCCGTGAAAAAACTTCTGAGAAGAAAAAAAAACGTTAAGTGTTAAAAGGTCGCATCTTATGCTACAATTATACTTAAAGATGACACTTTTTTTTTAGGAACAACAGGAGATTGTCAACCGGAGCATTGTCAATCTATATTTTTGAAAATAACAAACGCCGATGTAAGGTCAAAAGCTACCACTACGTTAGCTCCCTTCTACGAAAATTGTTTAAACGAAATGCCTTTTCAGGAAAGAATCGTGAAAGAAACCACTTTTGTCGACCTTGCAACTAGTTAGAGCCTCATGGCAAACATAAGAAAATAAATGATGATTAATAGATAATAATTGGGCTACATAGTCATTTCACTCGCTTGTACAGTGTGTAAAAAGGTGACTATCGCCTATAACGGCGGATACCTTACCATAACATACCGTACCAAAGAATACCATACCGTACTATACCATACATAGCACGTAGTGATGAATCACTTCGTCAGAGCATTCGGATCAGAATTCTTTGAATTAGCATGCGAGAAAACTAGACCTGTCAATTAAACTTTTGAAATATTACTAGAACTAGTACCATTCATTTGGCCCTCGAAAGTGTTCATTACTGGTATTCAAAAATCAGCAACCGAGTCTAAGAGCTGAAACTACTAATCTACTAAACTATTAAGAGCTGAAATCAGAAATTTTTCAAGTACCAAAGCTTGGCTAAAACTCAAGGTCAACACGCGTCCCAATATTTTGGGACGAACACATGACTCTTATGACTGTGAAGGCGATCAACAACTATTTATAATTATATGAGTAACATGAGAGGACAAAGCTTTTCCGACAATATTCAAAATAATCAAACTTCACGACTTCCGAAGCTTTAGAACGCGCACTCATATATCAACATCTCAACGCTATAGCTGAAAGTGTGATTGACGATAGTTTACGATTTCCATGGTAAAGCGGCCAAAACACCCATCGATGGTATATAGTCAAAATTCGCTCGCCATCGAATATTGATAATATAAAACGTACTATATACTCGACTCGACATCCTTGGTTTACTCGTTGTGCGGATCTTCGTCCTGCGTGTCTTTACGTCTGTACGGGTCAGTGAGAGGTGGTGTTGGTACCTTTAACTACTATGCTGTGGCAATACCGATAGTTACACCTCCCAACAGTCAGTTTTGCTTTCCCAGCTAGCGCCTACATTCGATGAAGAGTGGAGACGTTCAGGAGTGAGGGTTACCTTGTGTATGATGACAAGCTAAGGCACGTGAAACAACGCGAGGCTGAACGCGACAGGGCTAACGCTGCTTCAGAAGCGTGATCTGAAAATTTAAAATTTGTGTTTCGGACTAACTATTTTTTTCAGAACTGCGTCTGTTAAACTCGACTCGTTTCGTACACGGAAAAATCGATCTTTTATTTTCATCTTATAATTTTAGGTACCGTAATTTTTCATTTATTTACATAAGTTTTACTTCGTAGGGAGTAATTATTATTTCTTGAGATTGGCTAGTTTTTTCGGCATTGTGCATCTATAATGGTGTACGACAAAGATATTTTAAGAGAAATTCTTTCTCATGAGGATTTCAGGACCGTCGACAGCGATGGGCATGTTTTACCCCCTTCGCATCCCGTATTTCTTGCGGTTGCTGATGCTATGGCGGAACGGGGTTCACAGATCACTAAAAAACACGTTCACACCATTGTGAATAATAATCGAAGCAATATTCGTGACACGGTTCTGAAAATTTTTTGCGATTCTAAAAAAAATGATGGCCTTCCGGGTAAGCCTGAACCTCGCGATATTAATTTTTCAATGACAAGTACAGATTCCGAAACGTCCCTGCCGAAAAAAAAATTCAATTTGGTTATATGTGGCAACGATTGGGCCTCAGTTGCACCCAAGCAAGTATTTTATGGTGCCCGATCGTACCACGTACTTCGACCGGGAATGTGGACGGATCTGTTCGCAAAAAAAATATGGGATCAGACAAAATTAACGTGCGCATTTTCTTTCAAGCGAGACAAGATTTGCAATTCTTCCGATGCTGCATTCTATTGTCATTTCAAAGCGAAATGCAATGAATGCTCTTCTGACTTGAATGGGTATCTGTACACGAAACCAGCAAAAACGTCAGATGCGGTATTCGAGTGTACACTTGAAGGGCCTTTTGCGGAGGTAGATCACACTAAAAAACGACATTTGACCGGAGAACGTCGCCGTCAAATCGCAAGCACCCTTCTAGATGGTAGGAAAGATGCTATGACATGGCGGTGCGAAGAAAGTCAATCTCTGATGGAGTTTGGCGACAAGGTCCCTCCGTTACTATATGACGCAACAGTTTTACGAAAAGCAAAAGAAGAAGAATCCGTGAAACGCCTACAACTGTCTGGTTCTGATCCAATCGAAAACTTGAGACAGGCAAAATATAAAACCATCCCAAGATCTATCCACGAAATCGGTGCTGATCCTTTTTTCGTCGAGTATTGGTCAGAAGAGCAAATCGTTACTTATAAGCTCGCTATAAAAAATGATCCATCTTCTTACATGACGATTGATGCTACCGGAGGAGTTTGCCAAAAATTGAAATTACCGAATGGCGAAAAATCCCCTCACATATTTTTATATCAATGCATGTGCGTTACAAAAGATGGGAGTTTTCCAGCATTTCAAATGGTGTCAGCTCGCCAAGACACCGTCAGAATCACTGCATTCTTATCTGACATCTTGCGACTCGGTGCACCCAAGCCACCCTTGGTTGTTTGCGACTTTGGACGAGCAACCTTGATTGCAATCGCTCGCACATTTGCCGATTGTAGAAACTTGACAGATTATATGCAAGTGTGTTATGACATAGCTGTGCTACGCACCAATACGAAACTGCCAGGATGCTACATCCGCTTGGACGTCAGTCATTTGATATCGATGGTAGCGAGGTGGCCTTCCTTGAAAGGCAAGATGACGAAATTTCGCCAATTTTTTATTCGGTGTGTGGCACAAGCCTATCAAATGCAAGATTTCGCCGAGCTCGAACGTTTCCTGAAATCGGTTTTAGTTGTCGCCTTAAGCGAGACCACGGGTCATAACGATGACGGAACCGTCGTCTCATCGGAAGCTCACCTACGGATAGCCAATGAAGTCATAAGAGGGCACGTCGAAGACGCTTCAAACGAGCTCGCGATCGACGAATCGACCGAGATGATCGAAAGTTCTTACCCTACGGACGATGATATAAAAAATGATGTTGACGTCGGTTGGATTGAATGGAGCAAAAATCTGTACGCAGAAGCCGAGGAGATAGCTACGGAATCTCGAAACGGTATCACAGTGAACGCGTTTTACAGCCCAGAGGTCGCAAAGAAGTTGCGGAGTTTGATGACATCTGTAGCCATATGGACGGGAATACTATCTCCACATTTCGACCGCCGCGTAATCATCGCTACATCATCGTCCGTAGAATCGGAAATCGCCAACGTGAAGTCTCGGATATTTAAAGGTGAGCTTCCGATACGGAGTGATAAATTTGTTTTACGTCATCTTGGATATATCGAAGGGAAACTCATTTTGACGGCGGGAAAGATAGTTCACCGGTATCAGGAAACTCCCCAATCGATCACGGAAGCTGAGTCAACCGTGAGTGAATGGAACGAAGTCGAAGATTGGAGGGGATTAGGAAAGGCAAAAAAACAACGAAGAACAGACGTCGCGAAACACGACTGCATCGACGATAGTAGTTCGATGAAAACGGTTCCGAATGCTGCCAAAACAGATCAGAATTTTGCAGCCCTGAATGACGACTCTGAATTTGAATTGTCCGAAACGAGTCTCGCTACAAAACATAGTTGGAATGATGACGACAATTTCAGCGGATCGTTCAAGCAACAAGACCTAACCGACGATGTTTCGACTTTGGAGAGGGTCAAGTCAGAATCATCGCACAAAAACAAACGACAAAAAACCAGTGATATCCCTAAGATTTCTCTAAAAAAACAGCTACCAGAAAAGATTTTAAAGGACAACAAAGACATCGAAAAACAAAAGGTGCAAAAACCAGCTGCACCCAAAAAACGGAAATTCAATTACCTGGACAAGTGTGCTGATTGGGATGTCGTGAAGTCAAAAAACATCACCTTCGGCATGCCACTGTTAAAAAACGGTAATGTGATGGATCCAATAGTAGCTAAAAAACGGGCCTTAAAAATACAGAACACGTGTGCATTTGATTCGCTTATGCAGATATTGATCAATTCGATTTCCGTGTATGAGTCGTTCAAAGAGAGAATGGAATGCACAACGAGTGGACCCGTGGGATTGGCGCTCTCAATACTGAAAAGTGGGAAAGTCAACCGGGACCACTATAATTCTCGGGCCGAAATTCTGTCGGCGATGAACATTTTCCAAGTCGTGCAGCTCACTCGCCACATGGACGTGCTCAACGCAAAATCCAATGCAGCCCATCTGGTACAATTCATGTTTCGGAGTTTGCCCAGTGTCACCACATCGGTACAGTGTAACAAATGTGACCATGAGAACACGAGACACTTATCGTTTTTAAGTATCAACGTTGAAACGATTTTGACTCATGGATTTGAAAAGCTGCAGGATGCGCTAAACGACAGCATTTTGCCACCCACTACGACTTGCGCCAACTGCAAAAATAGCGTCGCAATCGAGACGTCGCATGGGCCGCAATTATTCTTAGATACAAGTATCCTGACCGATCCAGTATACCTCGGATCGAGGATCAGGCTACAACATAAATTGGCATCGATACCGCGATCGATCGAAATCAATAATCTGAGATATTATTTGGCAGGCATTTCGTCGTATTGCGAGCAGCGTGAACACTACGTTGCCATTGTGTACACTGGTGTGTCATGGCACACGTACGACGGACTTTGCGCAGCCCGAACATCCACCCCTGGCAATGCTGAAGTTGTCCCGCATGTGCTGATGTACGTAAGGTGATGATAAGTTGGCGAAAAAAAAAATAAAAAGCACTGCGTTCAAAAAAAAATCAACAACAGAAAAAATATAACATTGAACGGAGTAAAACACATCAAACTAAAAATTCACCGATAAAAAATATGAACCTGCATAAGATAAAAGATGCAATTTGAGAAAGAAATAAAAAAAGAAAAAGACTTTGATCAAAAATTCACTACAAATGTTTAAAAAAATCATTAATGACTTCTAAAATGACAAAAAAATGTTACGAAAAAAAAAAAAAAACAAAAAAAATGTACAAATAGAAAAAACAAAAAAATATAAAAATGAAAAAAAAAAAAAACAAAAAAAAATGAAAAAAAAAAAATACAAAAAAAAATACAAAAATAAAGAAAAAACAAAAAAAAAAAATACAAAAAACCTCCTCAATCTATCTCTGCCGTGACGAAGGCTCTATTTGAGCCGGGCGAGGAGGCTTGCGTGTTCCGAAGTCCACTGACACTTTAATAAATAAAATCGAGGAACCTGACTAAATGAGATACGCATGCGAAGAATTAGGACGTCGTAACATTTTCAAGAATTGGAAATTCTAGTGAGACCTCTAGTTGCCCCCCAAAAGTTCTATAAATCTTTCTAGCACTTTATTTTAATCCAGTGAAAATTGAACTTACTAGACTCGAAACAAAAATGAATGAATAATAAAAGATATAAGAAATTTCGAAAAATGCAATTTTGTTGAGAGTTCTGGTTACCCCCCGAAGAGTTCTATAAATCTTTTCAACATGTCATTTTGATTCAGTGAAAATTGAACCTACCAGACTCGAAAAAAAAAATGAATGAATAATAAAAAAGATGAAAAATTTCGAAAAATGTAATTTTTGTCCAGAGTTCTAGTTGCCCCCCGAAGAGTTCTATAAATCTTTCTAGCACTTTATTTTAATCCAGTGAAAATTGAACTTACTAGACTCGAAACAAAAATGAATGAATAATAAAAAATATGAGAAAATTCGAAAAATGCAATTTTGTTGAGAGTTGCCCCCCGAAGAGTTCTATAAATCTTTCTAGTACTTTATTTTAATCCAGTGAAAATTGAATTTACTAGACTCGAAACAAAAATGAATGAATAATAAAAAATATGAGAAAATTCGAAAAATGCAATTTTGTTGAGAGTTCTAGTTGCCCCCCGAAGAGTTCTATAAATCTTTCTAACATGTCATTTTGATTCAGTGATAATTGAACGTACCAGACTCGAAAAACAAAAAAAAATAAATAAATAATAAAAAATATGAGAAAATTCGAAAAATGCAATTTTGTTGAGAGTTGCCCCCCGAAGAGTTCTATAAATCTTTCTAGTACTTTATTTTAATCCAGTGAAAATTGAATTTACTAGGCTCGAAACAAAAATGAAGGAATAATAAAAAATATGAGAATTTCGAAAAATGCAATTTTGTTGAGAGTTCTAGTTGCCCCCCGAAGAGTTCTATAAATCTTTCTAACATGTCATTTTGATTCAGTGATAATTGAACGTACCAGACTCGAAAAACAAAAAAAGAAAAATAAATAATAAAAAATATGAGAAATTTCGAAAAATGCAATTTTTGTCCAGAGTTCTAGTTGCCCCCCGAAGAGTTCTATAAATCTTTCTAGCACTTTATTTTAATCCAGTGAAAATTGAACCTACCAGACTCGAAAAACAAAAAAAAAGTGAATGAATTATAGAAAATGTCAAAAATTTGGAAAAATGCTATTTTTGTTAAGAGTTCTAGTTGCCCCCCAAAGAGTTCCATAAATCTTTCTGGCAGCTCATTTTGATTGAGTGAAAATTGAACCTACCCGACTCGAAAAACAAAAAAAAATAAATGAATAATAAAAAATCTGAGAAATTTCGAAAAATGCAATTTTGTTGAGAGTTCTAGTTGCCCCCCGAAGAGTTCTATAAATCTTTCTAACATGTCATTTTGATTCAGTGATAATTGAACGTACCAGACTCGAAAAACAAAAAAAATAAATGAATAATAATAAATCTGGGAAATTACGAAAAATGCAATTTTGTTGAGAGTTCTAGTTGCCCCCCGAAGAGTTCTATAAATCTTTCTAACATGTCATTTTGATTCAGTGATAATTGAACGTACCAGACTCGAAAAACAAACAAAATAAATAAATAATAAAAAATATGAGAAAATTCGAAAAATGCAATTTTGTTGAGAGTTCTAGTTGCCCTCCAAAGAGTTCTATAAATCTTTCTAGTACTTTATTTTAATTCAGTGAAAATTGAATTTACTAGGCTCGAAACAAAAATGAAGGAATAATAAAAAATATGAGAATTTCGAAAAATGCAATTTTGTTGAGAGTTCTAGTTGCCCCCCGAAGAGTTCTATAAATCTTTCTAACATGTCATTTTGATTCAGTGATAATTGAACGTACCAGACTCGAAAAACAAAAAAAGAAAAATAAATAATAAAAAATATGAGAAATTTCGAAAAATGCAATTTTTGTCCAGAGTTCTAGTTGCCCCCCGAAGAGTTCTATAAATCTTTCTAGCACTTTATTTTAATCCAGTGAAAATTGAACCTACCAGACTCGAAAAACAAAAAAAAAGTGAATGAATTATAGAAAATGTCAAAAATTTGGAAAAATGCTATTTTTGTTAAGAGTTCTAGTTGCCCCCCAAAGAGTTCCATAAATCTTTCTGGCAGCTCATTTTGATTGAGTGAAAATTGAACCTACCCGACTCGAAAAACAAAAAAAAATAAATGAATAATAAAAAATCTGAGAAATTTCGAAAAATGCAATTTTGTTGAGAGTTCTAGTTGCCCCCCGAAGAGTTCTATAAATCTTTCTAACATGTCATTTTGATTCAGTGATAATTGAACGTACCAGACTCGAAAAACAAAAAAAATAAATGAATAATAATAAATCTGGGAAATTACGAAAAATGCAATTTTGTTGAGAGTTCTAGTTGCCCCCCGAAGAGTTCTATAAATCTTTCTAACATGTCATTTTGATTCAGTGATAATTGAACGTACCAGACTCGAAAAACAAACAAAATAAATAAATAATAAAAAATATGAGAAAATTCGAAAAATGCAATTTTGTTGAGAGTTCTAGTTGCCCTCCAAAGAGTTCTATAAATCTTTCTAGTACTTTATTTTAATTCAGTGAAAATTGAATTTACTAGGCTCGAAACAAAAATGAAGGAATAATAAAAAATATGAGAATTTCGAAAAATGCAATTTTGTTGAGAGTTCTAGTTGCCCCCCGAAGAGTTCTATAAATCTTTCTAACATGTCATTTTGATTCAGTGATAATTGAACGTACCAGACTCGAAAAACAAAAAAAGAAAAATAAATAATAAAAAATATGAGAAATTTCGAAAAATGCAATTTTTGTCCAGAGTTCTAGTTGCCCCCCGAAGAGTTCTATAAATCTTTCTAGCACTTTATTTTAATCCAGTGAAAATTGAACCTACCAGACTCGAAAAACAAAAAAAAAGTGAATGAATTATAGAAAATGTCAAAAATTTGGAAAAATGCTATTTTTGTTAAGAGTTCTAGTTGCCCCCCAAAGAGTTCCATAAATCTTTCTGGCAGCTCATTTTGATTGAGTGAAAATTGAACCTACCCGACTCGAAAAACAAAAAAAATAAATGAATAATAAAAAATCTGAGAAATTTCGAAAAATGCAATTTTGTTGAGAGTTCTAGTTGCCCCCCGAAGAGTTCTATAAATCTTTCTAACATGTCATTTTGATTCAGTGATAATTGAACGTACCAGACTCGAAAAACAAAAAAAATAAATGAATAATAATAAATCTGGGAAATTACGAAAAATGCAATTTTGTTGAGAGTTCTAGTTGCCCCCCGAAGAGTTCTATAAATCTTTCTAACATGTCATTTTGATTCAGTGATAATTGAACGTACCAGACTCGAAAAACAAACAAAATAAATAAATAATAAAAAATATGAGAAAATTCGAAAAATGCAATTTTGTTGAGAGTTCTAGTTGCCCCCCGAAGAGTTCTATAAATCTTTCTAGTACTTTATTTTAATTCAGTGAAAATTGAATTTACTAGGCTCGAAACAAAAATGAAGGAATAATAAAAAATATGAGAATTTCGAAAAATGCAATTTTGTTGAGAGTTCTAGTTGCCCCCCGAAGAGTTCTATAAATCTTTCTAACATGTCATTTTGATTCAGTGATAATTGAACGTACCAGACTCGAAAAACAAAAAAAGAAAAATAAATAATAAAAAATATGAGAAATTTCGAAAAATGCAATTTTTGTCCAGAGTTCTAGTTGCCCCCCGAAGAGTTCTATAAATCTTTCTAGCACTTTATTTTAATCCAGTGAAAATTGAACCTACCAGACTCGAAAAACAAAAAAAAAGTGAATGAATTATAGAAAATGTCAAAAATTTGGAAAAATGCTATTTTTGTTAAGAGTTCTAGTTGCCCCCCAAAGAGTTCCATAAATCTTTCTGGCAGCTCATTTTGATTGAGTGAAAATTGAACCTACCCGACTCGAAAAACAAAAAAAATAAATGAATAATAAAAAATCTGAGAAATTTCGAAAAATGCAATTTTGTTGAGAGTTCTAGTTGCCCCCCGAAGAGTTCTATAAATCTTTCTAACATGTCATTTTGATTCAGTGATAATTGAACGTACCAGACTCGAAAAACAAAAAAAATAAATGAATAATAATAAATCTGGGAAATTACGAAAAATGCAATTTTGTTGAGAGTTCTAGTTGCCCCCCGAAGAGTTCTATAAATCTTTCTAACATGTCATTTTGATTCAGTGATAATTGAACGTACCAGACTCGAAAAACAAACAAAATAAATAAATAATAAAAAATATGAGAAAATTCGAAAAATGCAATTTTGTTGAGAGTTCTAGTTGCCCCCCAAAGAGTTCTATAAATCTTTCTAGTACTTTATTTTAATCCAGTGAAAATTGAATTTACTGGGCTCGAAACAAAAATGAAGGAATAATAAAAAATATGAGAATTTCGAAAAATGCAATTTTTGTTGAGAGTTCTAGTTGCCCCCCGAAGAGTTCTATAAATCTTTCTAACATGTCATTTTGATTCAGTGATAATTGAACGTACCAGACTCGAAAAACAAAAAAAGAAAAATAAATAATAAAAAATATGAGAAATTTCGAAAAATGCAATTTTTGTCCAGAGTTCTAGTTGCCCCCCGAAGAGTTCTATAAATCTTTCTAGCACTTTATTTTAATCCAGTGAAAATTGAACTTACTAGACTCGAAACAAAAATGAATGAATAATAAAAAATATGAGAAAATTCGAAAAATGCAATTTTGTTGAGAGTTCTAGTTGCCCCCCGAAGAGTTCTATAAATCTTTCTAACATGTCATTTTGATTCAGTGAAAATTGAACCTACCAGACTCGAAAAACAAAAAAAATGAATGAATAATAAAAAATATGAAAAATTTCGAAAAATGCAATTTTTGTCCAGAGTTCTAGTTGCCCCCCGAAGAGTTCTATAAATCTTTCTAGCACTTTATTTTAATCCAGTGAAAATTGAATTTACTAGGCTCGAAACAAAAATGAAGGAATAATGAAAAATATGAGAATTTCGAAAAATGCAATTTTTGTTGAGAGTTCTAGTTGCCCCCCGAAGAGTTCTATAAATCTTTCTAGTACTTTATTTTAATCCAGTGAAAATTGATTTTACTAGACTCGAAACAAAAATGAATGAATAATAAAAAATATGAGAAAATTCGAAAAATGCAATTTTGTTGAGAGTTCTAGTTGCCCCCCGAAGAGTTCTATAAATCTTTCTAACATGTCATTTTGATTCAGTGATAATTGAACGTACCAGACTCGAAAAACAAACAAAATAAATAAATGATAAAAAATATGAGAAAATTCGAAAAATGCAATTTTGTTCAGAGTTCTAGTTGCCCTCCAAAGAGTTCTATAAATCTTTCTAGTACTTTATTTTAATTCAGTGAAAATTGAATTTACTAGGCTCGAAACAAAAATGAAGGAATAATAAAAAATATGAGAATTTCGAAAAATGCAATTTTGTTGAGAGTTCTAGTTGCCCCCCGAAGAGTTCTATAAATCTTTCTAACATGTCATTTTGATTCAGTGATAATTGAACGTACCAGACTCGAAAAACAAAAAAAGAAAAATAAATAATAAAAAATATGAGAAATTTCGAAAAATGCAATTTTTGTCCAGAGTTCTAGTTGCCCCCCGAAGAGTTCTATAAATCTTTCTAGCACTTTATTTTAATCCAGTGAAAATTGAACCTACCAGACTCGAAAAACAAAAAAAAAGTGAATGAATTATAGAAAATGTCAAAAATTTGGAAAAATGCTATTTTTGTTAAGAGTTCTAGTTGCCCCCCAAAGAGTTCCATAAATCTTTCTGGCAGCTCATTTTGATTGAGTGAAAATTGAACCTACCCGACTCGAAAAACAAAAAAAAATAAATGAATAATAAAAAATCTGAGAAATTTCGAAAAATGCAATTTTGTTGAGAGTTCTAGTTGCCCCCCGAAGAGTTCTATAAATCTTTCTAACATGTCATTTTGATTCAGTGATAATTGAACGTACCAGACTCGAAAAACAAAAAAAATAAATGAATAATAATAAATCTGGGAAATTACGAAAAATGCAATTTTGTTGAGAGTTCTAGTTGCCCCCCGAAGAGTTCTATAAATCTTTCTAACATGTCATTTTGATTCAGTGATAATTGAACGTACCAGACTCGAAAAACAAACAAAATAAATAAATAATAAAAAATATGAGAAAATTCGAAAAATGCAATTTTGTTGAGAGTTCTAGTTGCCCTCCAAAGAGTTCTATAAATCTTTCTAGTACTTTATTTTAATTCAGTGAAAATTGAATTTACTAGGCTCGAAACAAAAATGAAGGAATAATAAAAAATATGAGAATTTCGAAAAATGCAATTTTGTTGAGAGTTCTAGTTGCCCCCCGAAGAGTTCTATAAATCTTTCTAACATGTCATTTTGATTCAGTGATAATTGAACGTACCAGACTCGAAAAACAAAAAAAGAAAAATAAATAATAAAAAATATGAGAAATTTCGAAAAATGCAATTTTTGTCCAGAGTTCTAGTTGCCCCCCGAAGAGTTCTATAAATCTTTCTAGCACTTTATTTTAATCCAGTGAAAATTGAACCTACCAGACTCGAAAAACAAAAAAAAAGTGAATGAATTATAGAAAATGTCAAAAATTTGGAAAAATGCTATTTTTGTTAAGAGTTCTAGTTGCCCCCCAAAGAGTTCCATAAATCTTTCTGGCAGCTCATTTTGATTGAGTGAAAATTGAACCTACCCGACTCGAAAAACAAAAAAAATAAATGAATAATAAAAAATCTGAGAAATTTCGAAAAATGCAATTTTGTTGAGAGTTCTAGTTGCCCCCCGAAGAGTTCTATAAATCTTTCTAACATGTCATTTTGATTCAGTGATAATTGAACGTACCAGACTCGAAAAACAAAAAAAATAAATGAATAATAATAAATCTGGGAAATTACGAAAAATGCAATTTTGTTGAGAGTTCTAGTTGCCCCCCGAAGAGTTCTATAAATCTTTCTAACATGTCATTTTGATTCAGTGATAATTGAACGTACCAGACTCGAAAAACAAACAAAATAAATAAATAATAAAAAATATGAGAAAATTCGAAAAATGCAATTTTGTTGAGAGTTCTAGTTGCCCCCCGAAGAGTTCTATAAATCTTTCTAGTACTTTATTTTAATTCAGTGAAAATTGAATTTACTAGGCTCGAAACAAAAATGAAGGAATAATAAAAAATATGAGAATTTCGAAAAATGCAATTTTGTTGAGAGTTCTAGTTGCCCCCCGAAGAGTTCTATAAATCTTTCTAACATGTCATTTTGATTCAGTGATAATTGAACGTACCAGACTCGAAAAACAAAAAAAGAAAAATAAATAATAAAAAATATGAGAAATTTCGAAAAATGCAATTTTTGTCCAGAGTTCTAGTTGCCCCCCGAAGAGTTCTATAAATCTTTCTAGCACTTTATTTTAATCCAGTGAAAATTGAACCTACCAGACTCGAAAAACAAAAAAAAAGTGAATGAATTATAGAAAATGTCAAAAATTTGGAAAAATGCTATTTTTGTTAAGAGTTCTAGTTGCCCCCCAAAGAGTTCCATAAATCTTTCTGGCAGCTCATTTTGATTGAGTGAAAATTGAACCTACCCGACTCGAAAAACAAAAAAAATAAATGAATAATAAAAAATCTGAGAAATTTCGAAAAATGCAATTTTGTTGAGAGTTCTAGTTGCCCCCCGAAGAGTTCTATAAATCTTTCTAACATGTCATTTTGATTCAGTGATAATTGAACGTACCAGACTCGAAAAACAAAAAAAATAAATGAATAATAATAAATCTGGGAAATTACGAAAAATGCAATTTTGTTGAGAGTTCTAGTTGCCCCCCGAAGAGTTCTATAAATCTTTCTAACATGTCATTTTGATTCAGTGATAATTGAACGTACCAGACTCGAAAAACAAACAAAATAAATAAATAATAAAAAATATGAGAAAATTCGAAAAATGCAATTTTGTTGAGAGTTCTAGTTGCCCCCCAAAGAGTTCTATAAATCTTTCTAGTACTTTATTTTAATCCAGTGAAAATTGAATTTACTGGGCTCGAAACAAAAATGAAGGAATAATAAAAAATATGAGAATTTCGAAAAATGCAATTTTTGTTGAGAGTTCTAGTTGCCCCCCGAAGAGTTCTATAAATTTTTCTAACATGTCATTTTGATTCAGTGATAATTGAACGTACCAGACTCGAAAAACAAAAAAAAAAAAAATAAATAATAAAAAATATGAGAATTTCGAAAAATGCAATTTTTGTTGAGAGTTCTAGTTGCCCCCCGAAGAGTTCTATAAATCTTTCTAACATGTCATTTTGATTCAGTGATAATTGAACGTACCAGACTCGAAAAACAAAAAAAGAAAAATAAATAATAAAAAATATGAGAAATTTCGAAAAATGCAATTTTTGTCCAGAGTTCTAGTTGCCCCCCGAAGAGTTCTATAAATCTTTCTAGCACTTTATTTTAATCCAGTGAAAATTGAACTTACTAGACTCGAAACAAAAATGAATGAATAATAAAAAATATGAGAAAATTCGAAAAATGCAATTTTGTTGAGAGTTCTAGTTGCCCCCCGAAGAGTTCTATAAATCTTTCTAACATGTCATTTTGATTCAGTGAAAATTGAACCTACCAGACTCGAAAAACAAAAAAAATGAATGAATAATAAAAAATATGAAAAATTTCGAAAAATGCAATTTTTGTCCAGAGTTCTAGTTGCCCCCCGAAGAGTTCTATAAATCTTTCTAGCACTTTATTTTAATCCAGTGAAAATTGAATTTACTAGGCTCGAAACAAAAATGAAGGAATAATGAAAAATATGAGAATTTCGAAAAATGCAATTTTTGTTGAGAGTTCTAGTTGCCCCCCGAAGAGTTCTATAAATCTTTCTAGTACTTTATTTTAATCCAGTGAAAATTGATTTTACTAGACTCGAAACAAAAATGAATGAATAATAAAAAATATGAGAAAATTCGAAAAATGCAATTTTGTTGAGAGTTCTAGTTGCCCCCCGAAGAGTTCTATAAATCTTTCTAACATGTCATTTTGATTCAGTGATAATTGAACGTACCAGACTCGAAAAACAAACAAAATAAATAAATGATAAAAAATATGAGAAAATTCGAAAAATGCAATTTTGTTCAGAGTTCTAGTTGCCCTCCAAAGAGTTCTATAAATCTTTCTAGTACTTTATTTTAATTCAGTGAAAATTGAATTTACTAGGCTCGAAACAAAAATGAAGGAATAATAAAAAATATGAGAATTTCGAAAAATGCAATTTTGTTGAGAGTTCTAGTTGCCCCCCGAAGAGTTCTATAAATCTTTCTAACATGTCATTTTGATTCAGTGATAATTGAACGTACCAGACTCGAAAAACAAAAAAAGAAAAATAAATAATAAAAAATATGAGAAATTTCGAAAAATGCAATTTTTGTCCAGAGTTCTAGTTGCCCCCCGAAGAGTTCTATAAATCTTTCTAGCACTTTATTTTAATCCAGTGAAAATTGAACCTACCAGACTCGAAAAACAAAAAAAAAGTGAATGAATTATAGAAAATGTCAAAAATTTGGAAAAATGCTATTTTTGTTAAGAGTTCTAGTTGCCCCCCAAAGAGTTCCATAAATCTTTCTGGCAGCTCATTTTGATTGAGTGAAAATTGAACCTACCCGACTCGAAAAACAAAAAAAAATAAATGAATAATAAAAAATCTGAGAAATTTCGAAAAATGCAATTTTGTTGAGAGTTCTAGTTGCCCCCCGAAGAGTTCTATAAATCTTTCTAACATGTCATTTTGATTCAGTGATAATTGAACGTACCAGACTCGAAAAACAAAAAAAATAAATGAATAATAATAAATCTGGGAAATTACGAAAAATGCAATTTTGTTGAGAGTTCTAGTTGCCCCCCGAAGAGTTCTATAAATCTTTCTAACATGTCATTTTGATTCAGTGATAATTGAACGTACCAGACTCGAAAAACAAACAAAATAAATAAATAATAAAAAATATGAGAAAATTCGAAAAATGCAATTTTGTTGAGAGTTCTAGTTGCCCTCCAAAGAGTTCTATAAATCTTTCTAGTACTTTATTTTAATTCAGTGAAAATTGAATTTACTAGGCTCGAAACAAAAATGAAGGAATAATAAAAAATATGAGAATTTCGAAAAATGCAATTTTGTTGAGAGTTCTAGTTGCCCCCCGAAGAGTTCTATAAATCTTTCTAACATGTCATTTTGATTCAGTGATAATTGAACGTACCAGACTCGAAAAACAAAAAAAGAAAAATAAATAATAAAAAATATGAGAAATTTCGAAAAATGCAATTTTTGTCCAGAGTTCTAGTTGCCCCCCGAAGAGTTCTATAAATCTTTCTAGCACTTTATTTTAATCCAGTGAAAATTGAACCTACCAGACTCGAAAAACAAAAAAAAAGTGAATGAATTATAGAAAATGTCAAAAATTTGGAAAAATGCTATTTTTGTTAAGAGTTCTAGTTGCCCCCCAAAGAGTTCCATAAATCTTTCTGGCAGCTCATTTTGATTGAGTGAAAATTGAACCTACCCGACTCGAAAAACAAAAAAAATAAATGAATAATAAAAAATCTGAGAAATTTCGAAAAATGCAATTTTGTTGAGAGTTCTAGTTGCCCCCCGAAGAGTTCTATAAATCTTTCTAACATGTCATTTTGATTCAGTGATAATTGAACGTACCAGACTCGAAAAACAAAAAAAATAAATGAATAATAATAAATCTGGGAAATTACGAAAAATGCAATTTTGTTGAGAGTTCTAGTTGCCCCCCGAAGAGTTCTATAAATCTTTCTAACATGTCATTTTGATTCAGTGATAATTGAACGTACCAGACTCGAAAAACAAACAAAATAAATAAATAATAAAAAATATGAGAAAATTCGAAAAATGCAATTTTGTTGAGAGTTCTAGTTGCCCCCCAAAGAGTTCTATAAATCTTTCTAGTACTTTATTTTAATCCAGTGAAAATTGAATTTACTGGGCTCGAAACAAAAATGAAGGAATAATAAAAAATATGAGAATTTCGAAAAATGCAATTTTTGTTGAGAGTTCTAGTTGCCCCCCGAAGAGTTCTATAAATTTTTCTAACATGTCATTTTGATTCAGTGATAATTGAACGTACCAGACTCGAAAAACAAAAAAAAAAAAAATAAATAATAAAAAATATGAGAATTTCGAAAAATGCAATTTTTGTTGAGAGTTCTAGTTGCCCCCCGAAGAGTTCTATAAATCTTTCTAACATGTCATTTTGATTCAGTGATAATTGAACGTACCAGACTCGAAAAACAAAAAAAGAAAAATAAATAATAAAAAATATGAGAAATTTCGAAAAATGCAATTTTTGTCCAGAGTTCTAGTTGCCCCCCGAAGAGTTCTATAAATCTTTCTAGCACTTTATTTTAATCCAGTGAAAATTGAACTTACTAGACTCGAAACAAAAATGAATGAATAATAAAAAATATGAGAAAATTCGAAAAATGCAATTTTGTTGAGAGTTCTAGTTGCCCCCCGAAGAGTTCTATAAATCTTTCTAACATGTCATTTTGATTCAGTGAAAATTGAACCTACCAGACTCGAAAAACAAAAAAAATGAATGAATAATAAAAAATATGAAAAATTTCGGAAAATGCAATTTTTGTTGAGAGTTCTAGCTGCCCCCTGGAGAGTTCTATAAATCTCCCTAGCACTTCATTTTGGTTCAGTGAAAATCGAACTTACTAGACTCGAGAGGAAATCAATTAATAAATAATAAACAAAATATGAAAAATTTCGAAAAATACATTTATTTTTGAG
>OY998135.1:15654153-15720433 GCA_963921915.1 Hyposoter dolosus | reverse complement strand
AGAAATTTCGAAAAATGCAATTTTTGTCCAGAGTTCTAGTTGCCCCCCGAAGAGTTCTATAAATCTTTCTAGCACTTTATTTTAATCCAGTGAAAATTGAACCTACCAGACTCGAAAAACAAAAAAAAAGTGAATGAATTATAGAAAATGTCAAAAATTTGGAAAAATGCTATTTTTGTTAAGAGTTCTAGTTGCCCCCCAAAGAGTTCCATAAATCTTTCTGGCAGCTCATTTTGATTGAGTGAAAATTGAACCTACCCGACTCGAAAAACAAAAAAAAATAAATGAATAATAAAAAATCTGAGAAATTTCGAAAAATGCAATTTTGTTGAGAGTTCTAGTTGCCCCCCGAAGAGTTCTATAAATCTTTCTAACATGTCATTTTGATTCAGTGATAATTGAACGTACCAGACTCGAAAAACAAAAAAAATAAATGAATAATAATAAATCTGGGAAATTACGAAAAATGCAATTTTGTTGAGAGTTCTAGTTGCCCCCCGAAGAGTTCTATAAATCTTTCTAACATGTCATTTTGATTCAGTGATAATTGAACGTACCAGACTCGAAAAACAAACAAAATAAATAAATAATAAAAAATATGAGAAAATTCGAAAAATGCAATTTTGTTGAGAGTTCTAGTTGCCCTCCAAAGAGTTCTATAAATCTTTCTAGTACTTTATTTTAATTCAGTGAAAATTGAATTTACTAGGCTCGAAACAAAAATGAAGGAATAATAAAAAATATGAGAATTTCGAAAAATGCAATTTTGTTGAGAGTTCTAGTTGCCCCCCGAAGAGTTCTATAAATCTTTCTAACATGTCATTTTGATTCAGTGATAATTGAACGTACCAGACTCGAAAAACAAAAAAAGAAAAATAAATAATAAAAAATATGAGAAATTTCGAAAAATGCAATTTTTGTCCAGAGTTCTAGTTGCCCCCCGAAGAGTTCTATAAATCTTTCTAGCACTTTATTTTAATCCAGTGAAAATTGAACCTACCAGACTCGAAAAACAAAAAAAAAGTGAATGAATTATAGAAAATGTCAAAAATTTGGAAAAATGCTATTTTTGTTAAGAGTTCTAGTTGCCCCCCAAAGAGTTCCATAAATCTTTCTGGCAGCTCATTTTGATTGAGTGAAAATTGAACCTACCCGACTCGAAAAACAAAAAAAAATAAATGAATAATAAAAAATCTGAGAAATTTCGAAAAATGCAATTTTGTTGAGAGTTCTAGTTGCCCCCCGAAGAGTTCTATAAATCTTTCTAACATGTCATTTTGATTCAGTGATAATTGAACGTACCAGACTCGAAAAACAAAAAAAATAAATGAATAATAATAAATCTGGGAAATTACGAAAAATGCAATTTTGTTGAGAGTTCTAGTTGCCCCCCGAAGAGTTCTATAAATCTTTCTAACATGTCATTTTGATTCAGTGATAATTGAACGTACCAGACTCGAAAAACAAACAAAATAAATAAATAATAAAAAATATGAGAAAATTCGAAAAATGCAATTTTGTTGAGAGTTCTAGTTGCCCTCCAAAGAGTTCTATAAATCTTTCTAGTACTTTATTTTAATTCAGTGAAAATTGAATTTACTAGGCTCGAAACAAAAATGAAGGAATAATAAAAAATATGAGAATTTCGAAAAATGCAATTTTGTTGAGAGTTCTAGTTGCCCCCCGAAGAGTTCTATAAATCTTTCTAACATGTCATTTTGATTCAGTGATAATTGAACGTACCAGACTCGAAAAACAAAAAAAGAAAAATAAATAATAAAAAATATGAGAAATTTCGAAAAATGCAATTTTTGTCCAGAGTTCTAGTTGCCCCCCGAAGAGTTCTATAAATCTTTCTAGCACTTTATTTTAATCCAGTGAAAATTGAACCTACCAGACTCGAAAAACAAAAAAAAAGTGAATGAATTATAGAAAATGTCAAAAATTTGGAAAAATGCTATTTTTGTTAAGAGTTCTAGTTGCCCCCCAAAGAGTTCCATAAATCTTTCTGGCAGCTCATTTTGATTGAGTGAAAATTGAACCTACCCGACTCGAAAAACAAAAAAAATAAATGAATAATAAAAAATCTGAGAAATTTCGAAAAATGCAATTTTGTTGAGAGTTCTAGTTGCCCCCCGAAGAGTTCTATAAATCTTTCTAACATGTCATTTTGATTCAGTGATAATTGAACGTACCAGACTCGAAAAACAAAAAAAATAAATGAATAATAATAAATCTGGGAAATTACGAAAAATGCAATTTTGTTGAGAGTTCTAGTTGCCCCCCGAAGAGTTCTATAAATCTTTCTAACATGTCATTTTGATTCAGTGATAATTGAACGTACCAGACTCGAAAAACAAACAAAATAAATAAATAATAAAAAATATGAGAAAATTCGAAAAATGCAATTTTGTTGAGAGTTCTAGTTGCCCCCCGAAGAGTTCTATAAATCTTTCTAGTACTTTATTTTAATTCAGTGAAAATTGAATTTACTAGGCTCGAAACAAAAATGAAGGAATAATAAAAAATATGAGAATTTCGAAAAATGCAATTTTGTTGAGAGTTCTAGTTGCCCCCCGAAGAGTTCTATAAATCTTTCTAACATGTCATTTTGATTCAGTGATAATTGAACGTACCAGACTCGAAAAACAAAAAAAGAAAAATAAATAATAAAAAATATGAGAAATTTCGAAAAATGCAATTTTTGTCCAGAGTTCTAGTTGCCCCCCGAAGAGTTCTATAAATCTTTCTAGCACTTTATTTTAATCCAGTGAAAATTGAACCTACCAGACTCGAAAAACAAAAAAAAAGTGAATGAATTATAGAAAATGTCAAAAATTTGGAAAAATGCTATTTTTGTTAAGAGTTCTAGTTGCCCCCCAAAGAGTTCCATAAATCTTTCTGGCAGCTCATTTTGATTGAGTGAAAATTGAACCTACCCGACTCGAAAAACAAAAAAAATAAATGAATAATAAAAAATCTGAGAAATTTCGAAAAATGCAATTTTGTTGAGAGTTCTAGTTGCCCCCCGAAGAGTTCTATAAATCTTTCTAACATGTCATTTTGATTCAGTGATAATTGAACGTACCAGACTCGAAAAACAAAAAAAATAAATGAATAATAATAAATCTGGGAAATTACGAAAAATGCAATTTTGTTGAGAGTTCTAGTTGCCCCCCGAAGAGTTCTATAAATCTTTCTAACATGTCATTTTGATTCAGTGATAATTGAACGTACCAGACTCGAAAAACAAACAAAATAAATAAATAATAAAAAATATGAGAAAATTCGAAAAATGCAATTTTGTTGAGAGTTCTAGTTGCCCCCCAAAGAGTTCTATAAATCTTTCTAGTACTTTATTTTAATCCAGTGAAAATTGAATTTACTGGGCTCGAAACAAAAATGAAGGAATAATAAAAAATATGAGAATTTCGAAAAATGCAATTTTTGTTGAGAGTTCTAGTTGCCCCCCGAAGAGTTCTATAAATCTTTCTAACATGTCATTTTGATTCAGTGATAATTGAACGTACCAGACTCGAAAAACAAAAAAAGAAAAATAAATAATAAAAAATATGAGAAATTTCGAAAAATGCAATTTTTGTCCAGAGTTCTAGTTGCCCCCCGAAGAGTTCTATAAATCTTTCTAGCACTTTATTTTAATCCAGTGAAAATTGAACTTACTAGACTCGAAACAAAAATGAATGAATAATAAAAAATATGAGAAAATTCGAAAAATGCAATTTTGTTGAGAGTTCTAGTTGCCCCCCGAAGAGTTCTATAAATCTTTCTAACATGTCATTTTGATTCAGTGAAAATTGAACCTACCAGACTCGAAAAACAAAAAAAATGAATGAATAATAAAAAATATGAAAAATTTCGAAAAATGCAATTTTTGTCCAGAGTTCTAGTTGCCCCCCGAAGAGTTCTATAAATCTTTCTAGCACTTTATTTTAATCCAGTGAAAATTGAATTTACTAGGCTCGAAACAAAAATGAAGGAATAATGAAAAATATGAGAATTTCGAAAAATGCAATTTTTGTTGAGAGTTCTAGTTGCCCCCCGAAGAGTTCTATAAATCTTTCTAGTACTTTATTTTAATCCAGTGAAAATTGATTTTACTAGACTCGAAACAAAAATGAATGAATAATAAAAAATATGAGAAAATTCGAAAAATGCAATTTTGTTGAGAGTTCTAGTTGCCCCCCGAAGAGTTCTATAAATCTTTCTAACATGTCATTTTGATTCAGTGATAATTGAACGTACCAGACTCGAAAAACAAACAAAATAAATAAATGATAAAAAATATGAGAAAATTCGAAAAATGCAATTTTGTTCAGAGTTCTAGTTGCCCTCCAAAGAGTTCTATAAATCTTTCTAGTACTTTATTTTAATTCAGTGAAAATTGAATTTACTAGGCTCGAAACAAAAATGAAGGAATAATAAAAAATATGAGAATTTCGAAAAATGCAATTTTGTTGAGAGTTCTAGTTGCCCCCCGAAGAGTTCTATAAATCTTTCTAACATGTCATTTTGATTCAGTGATAATTGAACGTACCAGACTCGAAAAACAAAAAAAGAAAAATAAATAATAAAAAATATGAGAAATTTCGAAAAATGCAATTTTTGTCCAGAGTTCTAGTTGCCCCCCGAAGAGTTCTATAAATCTTTCTAGCACTTTATTTTAATCCAGTGAAAATTGAACCTACCAGACTCGAAAAACAAAAAAAAAGTGAATGAATTATAGAAAATGTCAAAAATTTGGAAAAATGCTATTTTTGTTAAGAGTTCTAGTTGCCCCCCAAAGAGTTCCATAAATCTTTCTGGCAGCTCATTTTGATTGAGTGAAAATTGAACCTACCCGACTCGAAAAACAAAAAAAAATAAATGAATAATAAAAAATCTGAGAAATTTCGAAAAATGCAATTTTGTTGAGAGTTCTAGTTGCCCCCCGAAGAGTTCTATAAATCTTTCTAACATGTCATTTTGATTCAGTGATAATTGAACGTACCAGACTCGAAAAACAAAAAAAATAAATGAATAATAATAAATCTGGGAAATTACGAAAAATGCAATTTTGTTGAGAGTTCTAGTTGCCCCCCGAAGAGTTCTATAAATCTTTCTAACATGTCATTTTGATTCAGTGATAATTGAACGTACCAGACTCGAAAAACAAACAAAATAAATAAATAATAAAAAATATGAGAAAATTCGAAAAATGCAATTTTGTTGAGAGTTCTAGTTGCCCTCCAAAGAGTTCTATAAATCTTTCTAGTACTTTATTTTAATTCAGTGAAAATTGAATTTACTAGGCTCGAAACAAAAATGAAGGAATAATAAAAAATATGAGAATTTCGAAAAATGCAATTTTGTTGAGAGTTCTAGTTGCCCCCCGAAGAGTTCTATAAATCTTTCTAACATGTCATTTTGATTCAGTGATAATTGAACGTACCAGACTCGAAAAACAAAAAAAGAAAAATAAATAATAAAAAATATGAGAAATTTCGAAAAATGCAATTTTTGTCCAGAGTTCTAGTTGCCCCCCGAAGAGTTCTATAAATCTTTCTAGCACTTTATTTTAATCCAGTGAAAATTGAACCTACCAGACTCGAAAAACAAAAAAAAAGTGAATGAATTATAGAAAATGTCAAAAATTTGGAAAAATGCTATTTTTGTTAAGAGTTCTAGTTGCCCCCCAAAGAGTTCCATAAATCTTTCTGGCAGCTCATTTTGATTGAGTGAAAATTGAACCTACCCGACTCGAAAAACAAAAAAAATAAATGAATAATAAAAAATCTGAGAAATTTCGAAAAATGCAATTTTGTTGAGAGTTCTAGTTGCCCCCCGAAGAGTTCTATAAATCTTTCTAACATGTCATTTTGATTCAGTGATAATTGAACGTACCAGACTCGAAAAACAAAAAAAATAAATGAATAATAATAAATCTGGGAAATTACGAAAAATGCAATTTTGTTGAGAGTTCTAGTTGCCCCCCGAAGAGTTCTATAAATCTTTCTAACATGTCATTTTGATTCAGTGATAATTGAACGTACCAGACTCGAAAAACAAACAAAATAAATAAATAATAAAAAATATGAGAAAATTCGAAAAATGCAATTTTGTTGAGAGTTCTAGTTGCCCCCCGAAGAGTTCTATAAATCTTTCTAGTACTTTATTTTAATTCAGTGAAAATTGAATTTACTAGGCTCGAAACAAAAATGAAGGAATAATAAAAAATATGAGAATTTCGAAAAATGCAATTTTGTTGAGAGTTCTAGTTGCCCCCCGAAGAGTTCTATAAATCTTTCTAACATGTCATTTTGATTCAGTGATAATTGAACGTACCAGACTCGAAAAACAAAAAAAGAAAAATAAATAATAAAAAATATGAGAAATTTCGAAAAATGCAATTTTTGTCCAGAGTTCTAGTTGCCCCCCGAAGAGTTCTATAAATCTTTCTAGCACTTTATTTTAATCCAGTGAAAATTGAACCTACCAGACTCGAAAAACAAAAAAAAAGTGAATGAATTATAGAAAATGTCAAAAATTTGGAAAAATGCTATTTTTGTTAAGAGTTCTAGTTGCCCCCCAAAGAGTTCCATAAATCTTTCTGGCAGCTCATTTTGATTGAGTGAAAATTGAACCTACCCGACTCGAAAAACAAAAAAAATAAATGAATAATAAAAAATCTGAGAAATTTCGAAAAATGCAATTTTGTTGAGAGTTCTAGTTGCCCCCCGAAGAGTTCTATAAATCTTTCTAACATGTCATTTTGATTCAGTGATAATTGAACGTACCAGACTCGAAAAACAAAAAAAATAAATGAATAATAATAAATCTGGGAAATTACGAAAAATGCAATTTTGTTGAGAGTTCTAGTTGCCCCCCGAAGAGTTCTATAAATCTTTCTAACATGTCATTTTGATTCAGTGATAATTGAACGTACCAGACTCGAAAAACAAACAAAATAAATAAATAATAAAAAATATGAGAAAATTCGAAAAATGCAATTTTGTTGAGAGTTCTAGTTGCCCCCCAAAGAGTTCTATAAATCTTTCTAGTACTTTATTTTAATCCAGTGAAAATTGAATTTACTGGGCTCGAAACAAAAATGAAGGAATAATAAAAAATATGAGAATTTCGAAAAATGCAATTTTTGTTGAGAGTTCTAGTTGCCCCCCGAAGAGTTCTATAAATTTTTCTAACATGTCATTTTGATTCAGTGATAATTGAACGTACCAGACTCGAAAAACAAAAAAAAAAAAAATAAATAATAAAAAATATGAGAATTTCGAAAAATGCAATTTTTGTTGAGAGTTCTAGTTGCCCCCCGAAGAGTTCTATAAATCTTTCTAACATGTCATTTTGATTCAGTGATAATTGAACGTACCAGACTCGAAAAACAAAAAAAGAAAAATAAATAATAAAAAATATGAGAAATTTCGAAAAATGCAATTTTTGTCCAGAGTTCTAGTTGCCCCCCGAAGAGTTCTATAAATCTTTCTAGCACTTTATTTTAATCCAGTGAAAATTGAACTTACTAGACTCGAAACAAAAATGAATGAATAATAAAAAATATGAGAAAATTCGAAAAATGCAATTTTGTTGAGAGTTCTAGTTGCCCCCCGAAGAGTTCTATAAATCTTTCTAACATGTCATTTTGATTCAGTGAAAATTGAACCTACCAGACTCGAAAAACAAAAAAAATGAATGAATAATAAAAAATATGAAAAATTTCGAAAAATGCAATTTTTGTCCAGAGTTCTAGTTGCCCCCCGAAGAGTTCTATAAATCTTTCTAGCACTTTATTTTAATCCAGTGAAAATTGAATTTACTAGGCTCGAAACAAAAATGAAGGAATAATGAAAAATATGAGAATTTCGAAAAATGCAATTTTTGTTGAGAGTTCTAGTTGCCCCCCGAAGAGTTCTATAAATCTTTCTAGTACTTTATTTTAATCCAGTGAAAATTGATTTTACTAGACTCGAAACAAAAATGAATGAATAATAAAAAATATGAGAAAATTCGAAAAATGCAATTTTGTTGAGAGTTCTAGTTGCCCCCCGAAGAGTTCTATAAATCTTTCTAACATGTCATTTTGATTCAGTGATAATTGAACGTACCAGACTCGAAAAACAAACAAAATAAATAAATGATAAAAAATATGAGAAAATTCGAAAAATGCAATTTTGTTCAGAGTTCTAGTTGCCCTCCAAAGAGTTCTATAAATCTTTCTAGTACTTTATTTTAATTCAGTGAAAATTGAATTTACTAGGCTCGAAACAAAAATGAAGGAATAATAAAAAATATGAGAATTTCGAAAAATGCAATTTTGTTGAGAGTTCTAGTTGCCCCCCGAAGAGTTCTATAAATCTTTCTAACATGTCATTTTGATTCAGTGATAATTGAACGTACCAGACTCGAAAAACAAAAAAAGAAAAATAAATAATAAAAAATATGAGAAATTTCGAAAAATGCAATTTTTGTCCAGAGTTCTAGTTGCCCCCCGAAGAGTTCTATAAATCTTTCTAGCACTTTATTTTAATCCAGTGAAAATTGAACCTACCAGACTCGAAAAACAAAAAAAAAGTGAATGAATTATAGAAAATGTCAAAAATTTGGAAAAATGCTATTTTTGTTAAGAGTTCTAGTTGCCCCCCAAAGAGTTCCATAAATCTTTCTGGCAGCTCATTTTGATTGAGTGAAAATTGAACCTACCCGACTCGAAAAACAAAAAAAAATAAATGAATAATAAAAAATCTGAGAAATTTCGAAAAATGCAATTTTGTTGAGAGTTCTAGTTGCCCCCCGAAGAGTTCTATAAATCTTTCTAACATGTCATTTTGATTCAGTGATAATTGAACGTACCAGACTCGAAAAACAAAAAAAATAAATGAATAATAATAAATCTGGGAAATTACGAAAAATGCAATTTTGTTGAGAGTTCTAGTTGCCCCCCGAAGAGTTCTATAAATCTTTCTAACATGTCATTTTGATTCAGTGATAATTGAACGTACCAGACTCGAAAAACAAACAAAATAAATAAATAATAAAAAATATGAGAAAATTCGAAAAATGCAATTTTGTTGAGAGTTCTAGTTGCCCTCCAAAGAGTTCTATAAATCTTTCTAGTACTTTATTTTAATTCAGTGAAAATTGAATTTACTAGGCTCGAAACAAAAATGAAGGAATAATAAAAAATATGAGAATTTCGAAAAATGCAATTTTGTTGAGAGTTCTAGTTGCCCCCCGAAGAGTTCTATAAATCTTTCTAACATGTCATTTTGATTCAGTGATAATTGAACGTACCAGACTCGAAAAACAAAAAAAGAAAAATAAATAATAAAAAATATGAGAAATTTCGAAAAATGCAATTTTTGTCCAGAGTTCTAGTTGCCCCCCGAAGAGTTCTATAAATCTTTCTAGCACTTTATTTTAATCCAGTGAAAATTGAACCTACCAGACTCGAAAAACAAAAAAAAAGTGAATGAATTATAGAAAATGTCAAAAATTTGGAAAAATGCTATTTTTGTTAAGAGTTCTAGTTGCCCCCCAAAGAGTTCCATAAATCTTTCTGGCAGCTCATTTTGATTGAGTGAAAATTGAACCTACCCGACTCGAAAAACAAAAAAAATAAATGAATAATAAAAAATCTGAGAAATTTCGAAAAATGCAATTTTGTTGAGAGTTCTAGTTGCCCCCCGAAGAGTTCTATAAATCTTTCTAACATGTCATTTTGATTCAGTGATAATTGAACGTACCAGACTCGAAAAACAAAAAAAATAAATGAATAATAATAAATCTGGGAAATTACGAAAAATGCAATTTTGTTGAGAGTTCTAGTTGCCCCCCGAAGAGTTCTATAAATCTTTCTAACATGTCATTTTGATTCAGTGATAATTGAACGTACCAGACTCGAAAAACAAACAAAATAAATAAATAATAAAAAATATGAGAAAATTCGAAAAATGCAATTTTGTTGAGAGTTCTAGTTGCCCCCCAAAGAGTTCTATAAATCTTTCTAGTACTTTATTTTAATCCAGTGAAAATTGAATTTACTGGGCTCGAAACAAAAATGAAGGAATAATAAAAAATATGAGAATTTCGAAAAATGCAATTTTTGTTGAGAGTTCTAGTTGCCCCCCGAAGAGTTCTATAAATTTTTCTAACATGTCATTTTGATTCAGTGATAATTGAACGTACCAGACTCGAAAAACAAAAAAAAAAAAAATAAATAATAAAAAATATGAGAATTTCGAAAAATGCAATTTTTGTTGAGAGTTCTAGTTGCCCCCCGAAGAGTTCTATAAATCTTTCTAACATGTCATTTTGATTCAGTGATAATTGAACGTACCAGACTCGAAAAACAAAAAAAGAAAAATAAATAATAAAAAATATGAGAAATTTCGAAAAATGCAATTTTTGTCCAGAGTTCTAGTTGCCCCCCGAAGAGTTCTATAAATCTTTCTAGCACTTTATTTTAATCCAGTGAAAATTGAACTTACTAGACTCGAAACAAAAATGAATGAATAATAAAAAATATGAGAAAATTCGAAAAATGCAATTTTGTTGAGAGTTCTAGTTGCCCCCCGAAGAGTTCTATAAATCTTTCTAACATGTCATTTTGATTCAGTGAAAATTGAACCTACCAGACTCGAAAAACAAAAAAAATGAATGAATAATAAAAAATATGAAAAATTTCGGAAAATGCAATTTTTGTTGAGAGTTCTAGCTGCCCCCTGGAGAGTTCTATAAATCTCCCTAGCACTTCATTTTGGTTCAGTGAAAATCGAACTTACTAGACTCGAGAGGAAATCAATTAATAAATAATAAACAAAATATGAAAAATTTCGAAAAATACATTTATTTTTGAGAATTCTATTTGGCCTCTGAAGAGTTCTATAATTTTGTCTAGCAACTCATTTTGATCCAATGAAAATTGAAGCTGGAATAGCTATAGATGAATAAATTGAACAGATTGAGTAAATAAACAGATTAAATAAATTTTCAAAAAATTATAATTGATGAAAGCGATTACCTGTAAGAGTCTTTGCGGTTTCCTTGACAGTTTTATGAATCAGATTTTGATCTGATGCCGTATTAAGATACTGAGCTAAGTGGATAATCGAAAAAGTCAATTTTTTTTCGAAAATTCAAATTTCCGCTCGAGTTCCGTTTGCCCCCCGAAGAGTTCTACAGAATATCCTAATTCCATTTTTCGATCTGACCAACAGTTTTCGCGGCGCAAACGGTTAAAAATTACAATTTCGGAAGTTGGCCCCCCATATCTTTCAAAACCATTTTATAGCTATGTAAACAATAGAACTATTTCTAAAAAATATAAAGAACTCTAGAACTAGGTGGGGGGCGACTAGAACCCATTTTTCTTTTTTTTTATCCCCACCTTGGGGGGCCAACTTCACACGCGTGAAGTTGACCAACAAATTTTACTGGCAATGCAACAAATACCGTTGGAAAATATTGACCTCTATTTGAATAAACGGGAATATTCTGTTCATACAAGAGCTCGAATTGGCAAAGAAATCTATACGTCTTTGAATTATATAAAACAAAAAAAACTAAATAATTCTTTGATAATGTGGGGAAACGGATGCTTAGGCCGAATCGTGTTTTTTGTGATGATAAATTGTTGTATATTTGCTATAGTTCGAAAGTTTTTGCGGCCCAATATACCGATTGTTCAGTTAGAAACCGGCCTTAAGTTATCGCACTTGATCTCTGTCGAGGAGACATGTCAATTGCTCCCTGTCTCACTTCTAAATATTGAAGCAAAAATATTAGAAGTGGAAGACTTTATTTGTATCCCACCAAACATGATTGAGAAAAAATAACAAAACAATTGTATAATAATAATAATAATAATAATAATAATATTTATTAATGTGCTCTCGGGACGAGTCCCATTTGCACAGTATCCACCATTACAAATAGAGATAGAAGATAACAAAAGTAAAGATACAGAGTATTGTACAGTTGACGTTGTAGGAGAAACAGAATGTTGGTGCAGAAAAGCAGTGTGTAAGGAGAGTAGAGAGTGGATAGTTGAAGTGAGAGAGTGAGAGAGGTGAAAGAGTGAAGAAGCGGGGTACAGACGATGGTAGGTGTGAGATAGATGCAGAAGGTAGTTTGAAGGTGGTTAGATGGTGGTAACTCCGCTTCTGTCCCTGGTCAGAAGCCAGGCATAGAGACGACGTTTGAAACCCTCTGGCGTGGTGGCTTGAGTGATGGCAGGCAATAGCTTGTTCCAGAGCCGGATACCGGTGGCCCTGAAAGACCTCATAATCATCGACAACGATGCATGCGCGGATTTCATGCAATGCTTTTCTATTCGTTCGTAGAAAATATTCATGTGAAAACATTTTATTATTAGGAACCTTTTATTGATACCCTACAAAAGATGTAATAAAAATGTTAATGTAATAAACAGTTGACAAATATCAAACGTCTGTGTACTCATACGTTTTTCTATTTGAACTAGAGATTCTTTATAATTTGATTCTCTATAATTTGTATAGAAATTCTACAGAAATTCTATAGAAATTCTATGAAAATTCTATAGAAATTCTATAGAAATTCAATAGAAATTCTATGGAAATTCTATAGAAATTCTATAGAAATTCTATGGAAATTCTATAGAAATTCTATAGAAATTCTATAGAAATTCTATAGAAATTCAATAGAATCTCTATAGAATTTCTATAGAAATTCTATAGATATTCGAAAATCCGATATCTTGCGTGATGAACGCTCATTTCACGACAGCCGTCACATTTCGTCTAGATCTATAAAACATATAGAATTCTATATGCCCAAATTCCTATATGGTCTCTATAAGGATTCTATAGAATGATTCTATAGATTATATATAGAGATTCTATAGAACAATTCTATAGAATCTCTATATAATTTTTCCACTTGGGAAACATAATAAATTTTCAGAATTTTCTTATCATTTTTTATTTCAACCCTTAAGGTAGTTAAAGTAATGATGATAGAATTCTTCAAATTTGGTATGTTTTTACATTAAGTATTCACGAGGTCGTGTACAAATTTCACGACGATTAAAAAGCTCTTTATTGAACAATTAACATTAACAAGTTTCTTAGGTACTCAATATCCTTAAATTTTTCAAAGGTAAACAGCTCGTTAAACATAACTCGTCCAAAATGATGTTTAAAAGTTTTAACAGTGGATTCCCACAATCCGCCAAAATTTGGCGAGAGTGGGGAAATAATTTCCACTGAATACCTTGCTCTCCGAGAAAGGTTGTTGTTTTCTCTTGATGAGATGGAGAATGAAATGTCGCATACAATTCAGATAATTCGTTGTTTGCACCAACTAAGTTTATGCCGGTATCCGAACTGATTGTATGAGGTTTTCGTCGCCGGGAGATGAATCGGCAAAGAGCTCCTAAAAACCCTGCAGTCGTCAAATCACTTATGATTTCCAAGTGTGTTGCTTTGATCACAAGACAAACAAATACAGCCACGTAGATTTTTAATTTGCCCCCGTTGTGATGTTTCTTCTCCTTTATGTAGAACGGACCACAGTAATCAACGCCCCCGTTTGAAAAGACACGTGCCTGCATTGTGCGTACCGCAGGTAGGTTTTTCATAGTATAATCCGTCGTTGGAGGGTTCGCTCGAAAACATTGTATACATCGTCGTATTATACAACGAACTTGATCTCTTCCATCGATGGGCCAATATCGACGACGTAGCGAATATAATGTTGTTTGGATGCCAGAATGGTTATTTTGTACGTGAGAATATTCAATCAAAAGGTCCGTAATGTGGTGAGATCGAGGAAGGATCGCTGGATGTTGCTGTTCGTATGGCAACGCTGCATGACTTAATCGCCCGCCTACTCGAAGAACACCTTCCTTGTCCACGAACGCATTGAGTGACTTAAATTTACTCTTATTTCCGACTGTTTTCCCTTTGTTGAGTTCGTGGATTTCGTCCTTGAAGGTAGTCGCTTGCATGAGAATGATGATTTTCCTTTCAGCCTTGTTGAGCTCTTCTACCTGTCAGGTCCCTTTGAATTTATTGCCTGGCTTGAAACGCAAGCAATACGCTATTACCCGCCTCAATTTCTTGAAGGAGGAAAATTTCTTGAAAAAATCACATTTTGCAGTAGTTGCCAAGCAAATAATCTTTCGGGCTTCCGGCGTTTCGCCTGGTATTTCGATCGTCGTTGTAGGCCATGCTGTCTCATCGTGTGGTAACCAAGATAGCCCATTGGCCCAGAGAGAGTTATTCATAAAATCGCGTGGAAGCTGTCCTCTGGATAACATATCCGCGGGGTTACCTGGAGACGGGATGTGTCGCCAATCCTTTGAGTTAGTTTTTCCTTGGATCTCCGCGACTCGATTTCCGACGAAAGTTTTGAGCGTGTGACGCGATTTATTAATCCAGTGGAGCGTTACCAACGAGTCTGTCCAAAGAAATACCTTATCGGGTACCATATCGATGGTTTTCATTGAGTGCGAGTAAAGTTTGGCTAACAAGTGAGCCGCATATAATTCAAGTCGAGGTATCGATATAACCTTCAACGGTGCGACTCGAGATTTCGAACAAAATAGTTTGCTTTGCGCACTACCCTGTTTGGCTCTTGAATACAGATGCACGCTCTGTACCCTCTTTCACTCGCATCGCAGAATCCATGAACGTGCCTTTCTGTGTGTTGCGGAACCTGTCGTTGATAGAAACAGTCGTTAATAATCGTCAGCTGTTCGCAATAAGTAACCCAATCTGTATACACGCTGATTGGAACTGACTCATCCCCGTTTAGTTTAAGCAGCGAGAGTTTCTGCATCAGTAGTTTTGCGTACAAAATGATGGGGCCAAGCAAGTCGAGAGGGTCAAAAATTCTCGCAATCTCCGAGAGGATTTTTCGCTTCGTGACAGTTTTGCCGAACGTAATAGGGTTTACGGTGTATTTTATGCAATCTTCTCTCGCTCTCCAAACAATACCCAATGTTTTTGTCAATTCTTTCTTGTCAAACGAGAGAGTTTGATCTAAATCGTCTTTCGGTAGTCCGTCGAGTATAGAAGTCTCATTTGAAACCTACTTCCACAGACGCAGCCCTCCTAATTTGAGAAGAGCGATGATTTAGCCTCGTAATTCTTGAGCTTCTGAAATTGTTTGGGCTCCTGTCAATAAGTCATCAACATAGATGTTGCGGTTTGATGGTTCCCGCAGCAGCTGGATGATTATCCCCTTCGTCCGCAGCAAGTTGATGTAGGCATCGGATGGCCAAATATGGAGCTGACGCGATCCCAAATGTGACCATGTTTAGTTCATACGCTGTAACGATATATTACTTATTTTCGTACAACGCGCTGCTGCGTCTCTAGTAACGCAAGAAACAAGGAAGCGCAATACGATCTTGGTCAGACGTCCACCGATTGGGTTTCCACCGTTTTCATGAACGATACGTGTGTCAACACAGTTTTGAAAGCCGCGCCAACGTACGCAACTGCGTCTAGGCGACATTCGGCAGGACCGCTTGTTAGCTTGTAGGGCGCAGCTCTTTCGTGCACTTCGACCCCACCAATCGATTTTGAACATTTTACCCTAATTGGAAATCGATGCGGAAGGATCGCGAGGAGCGATCGACAGAGAACAGATCGGACCGTCTTATAGGAGATACACGCGATTTTTGTAGAGAGATTTTGACTCGCGGTTAGCGTGGCTGATTGTATTTTTTCGATTGAGAGGTTTTGTTACCGCGGCGAGCATATTTATCTGAGAATTTTGTAAACGCGGTTTCCGTATCAATTTTGATTTGCAACGCGGTTAGCGCTTTGCTTTGTGAATTTTCGTAGCGCGGTGAGCGCGATCATCGAGCCTTGTAACGCGCAGTATTGCGCCTTTGTACGGTCGAGCGTACCTAACGCTAATTCGATTAAAATGATTTTAATACATTTTAATCGAAGCGTTCAGTCCGAGAATCAGCCCAGATCCCGGAGACGGAGGAGTTAATCCCATCGACATTAGCGTACATCGAACAAGGTAAGTTTGGAAGTCTTTCCCCAAATAATTATGTTGGTTCCAGCGGTCTAGCCGAGAGAGAAAGAATTTGTAATTGTGCCCGCATGCTCCTAAAGACCCCGTAAATTCTCTCGAACGCGCGCAAACGTCGTCGGACGTTCTAAGACGCGTATAACTGTGTGTCGGTCGCTATAAAGTAGCGAGTTCGTCACAACGCCTTCAAGCCATCGTCTTTGTGCCATAATATTTTTTGATATTTCCTATCTTCCATTCAAACCAGAAATTGCCTGTACATCTTCTCTATATCGGCTGTGATGGCATAATTGTGCAATCGGAAACAAAGAATAATAGAAAAAATATCATCTTGTATGGTCGGTCCTACCATCAAAGTGTCGTTCAGGGATGATCCATTGCTCGATTTCGCGGATGCGTCAAAAACAACGCGAACTTGTGTTGTGGTGCTCGAGCCTTTGAAAACCGCGTGATGTGGCATATAGAAACCGCGGTCATTATTTATCGAGCACTCGGTCATATGCCCGAGCCCCAGGTACTCTTCAATGACTACTGAATACCTTTGTCGCAGGTCACTGTTGAGTTTAAATCGTCGTTTGAGCGCGTTAAGCCGTTTTATTGCTCCTTCTCCAGAAACACCAATGTTTGGTTGCCCATCTTTAAAAGGTAGGGCCACTACGTACCGACCGCCTTCGTCACGTGTGATAAATTGTCGAAAGTGCTCTTCGCATTTCAGCTCCTCGTTTGATAAGGGTTTTGTTGTGATGTCATCTTCCAGCTCCCAAAAACGAGTAAGGTCTTGCTGGACATCGGCCAATAAACAAGTTGCTTTCCTAACTCTTTGGTCGGAGACATTTCTACCAATAATCCATCCGAGGCGCGTCTTCTGGAGACTCAGATCCGTGTTCTTACCGCATAAAGCTATCTGACCCATGCAAAGCATAGAAAGAGTTGGACCCGAGCCTATCAGCAAATCTATTTTCGTAGATTTATGGAACTCTGGGTCCACTAACAATATGTTACGAGGAATAGAAATTGATTCTCGGTTGATCGTTTCTGTTGGTATATGCTCGGATATACATCTTATTGTGGGAAACGTTACAGTTTTTTCGAAACCATTATGAATGGATTTGAACGTAGCGGCGTCTGCATGCCTTATCGTAGTGCCATTGTCGTCTGATCCGCGCACAGGAATGGACAACCTTTTCTTCGGTAAACTTAGTGCCGAGCCCAATTGTTCTGTAATAAGATTGGCCGTGGAGCAAGTGTCCAAAAGCGCACGACACCGTATAAGTCGGCGATTTGAATCATAGATGTCGACTGCTGCACTAGTCATTAATTCTCGCATCGTAGTGTTACGTCCTGGGATTCCGTTCGATACTCGAATTGACTAATTTTTAGTAATTCAATAATTATAATTTTTATCAAGGTGGGAACGTCTCAACTGTCGAGATCTCACGGTGACGGTCCGAAAACTGCTGACGTTAAAGATCTCGCGGTACCGGGAAGACGTTCCACACCTTTTGAACGCGCGGAGCCCAGCTTATCGCGGACTCCGCGCGCGGATTAATTTCGTGAGAAGTGCAGGGCACTACTTCAGACAAAAAAATAGTTAGTCCATCTGGAGACCTCGAACAGAACGGTCTACCGACATATTAAAGTTTTTCCAAAAAAAGGCCTCGGCCCTCGTGGCCGAGGACCCCCTTCAAAGTTCGGTCCGACAACAATTAAAAATGGTTACGCGAAAACACAATTCGCGAACCTGAATAAAATGAAATAATTCGAAATTGTAATTCAGAAATAATAGATGTGAGTGACCCTAAACGTCGTCGTTCAAAGGGTCATCGCGCAAATCAATTAAATGTAAACTGAATGTAAAGTTATCAGTGTACAAGTTTAATAATCGTTATCTTTAATAAACGTTGTTAATCGTTTATCGTATACCGTGTTTCATTTTATATTTTTGATCAATCTTGTATTTATTCTTTTTCAGCAGATCTGCTTTGTTTGAAGATTAGACACATTTACAATAGAATAAAAGAAAAATTTACAAAAAAAATACGAGTTGATAATTTGAGTGCGAGCGTTGCGAAACTTAGCTGATAGAACGTGTCGTTTTTGAATCCCTCGTTGGCTCTTTTCCTCCAGGCACTTTTATTCACGAAGATGTCCCAGGATCTCAGATTTTTGCGGAATTGGGACGATATAAAGAATTGGGGCGGCCAAGCCCAATTCTGCCCAAGATAAGAAGATCCCAGAAAGACCACGTTTGCTCGGAGTGAGTAAATTTGGAGCGATGTTGGAGCGATGTGTGCTCGATGACGGCCCGGAGGATAGAGCGCGATAATTATGTGTCTTTTGACCATCCTGATTCCATAGTGGGGAGAAGTCGCTCGGACGGATCGATACCAGATCGATCTGTCGAGCATCGATATTTATAGGGGGAAAATTTGAATTTCTTTCGATCGTTACAAAACCTCCCCTTTTATGCGACACTCGTGATCGTGGAGACGCATAAAAACGAACGATTGAAACGAATAGACGGTGTTGTTGGTTTCGCTTTCAAGGACGATATTTCCCAGGATGAAAGGTGATTGTACTCTCACCGCCATAGAGCGAGAACCATTCCATCCTCTTAAGTTATGTTTGACTTCCACCTTTGTAAGGGATAAGGCGGAACATGATCCATGTGTGCGAGGGAAGAGTTCGGCGATGAGTTTGTCTTCCTTCCGATCGATGATTTCCCGATTCAGGAGTTCCGGATACTCCAAAATCGTCTGACCGATGTAAGAGAAACTTGCTTGTCTGAGAATGTCCTTCGAAGATCTTCTGTTTCGCAAACGCTCATAAGTTACGATTTATTCAGAGAAATAATACGGAAAATTTTAGTTATAAAATGTTTACGAAATTCTTATAGGCGACTATTATGACTTAAAAATATTTCACTCATACATCCATTCTTACATATACAGTGAATTCATTCGAGTTTATACCTAAATCAGTCGACGTTTTTTCTTTTGACCTGAACCAATATAAAAAATCCCACTCATTCCTCCATTCTCCTAAGTATTAATTTTACGCAAATACATATCGAGGTCAAATAATTGACTCAGTCTTTTTATCCATAAATGTACATTGTCTTTCGCATATACGCTATCGTCACAATATTTTTTTTTTTTTTTTTTTTTTTTTTTTCTTTTTTTTTTTCACGATTTTCATAACTCGATTGTCAAAGTAATGAGATTAAACATTATATAAAATCACAATTTGTATAAACCTACACAGTTATAATATCTTATCGACACGTGTGGCGGGGATTCGAGAATGAATGCACCGCAAAATTTTATCAAAGACGTGTTATTAATTCTTCAACCAACGGATATGATTATCTTTTTCACTTCTTTCTTTTATCGGTTTTCCATTATTGATTATATTTTCGAAGGTTTAGACGATTGTAAGTACCAATTTCTTTATCGTTATCATTGGCATGAACCAATACAAAGGCGTTCTCGTCGACTCTTTTTTTAATCCGGTATGGCCCCTCAAAAAGATGAAAAAATTTCTTAATAACTTTGTCGAACGCATTGGACAGATGACGCACTCTTAGGAGGACTAAATCTCCTTCCTCCAAAACAACTTTGCTTATATTTTTTTGTTGAGATCTTCGCCGCTCAAAACTTTTTAACAAATTTTCTCGAGCCAAAGCAATTAAATATTCATGATTCTGTTCTACTGACGTCGGGAATTTGATCACTTTATGAATTTCCTCTTGAATCGGGGTTCCAAAATGTAATTCAACTGGGGACAGACCGGTACTCTGATGCACGGTAATATTTAAAATTCGCTCAATATTTGGAACAAAGTCAACCCATTTAGAATGCTTCGATGAAGTTAATGTCCTAAATAAACGGCCTATCTCGCGCATTACCCTTTCGGTGGGATTCGATTGGGGATGCCGAATGGAACTAAATAAAACCTTAATTTCAAGCGCTTCAAGTTCGTTTTTCCATAAGGTCGATGTGAACTGCGTTCCATGGTCCGAAAGAATTCTTTTGGGTTTTCCGAATTTTGGGATAAATTTTTCAACAATTTTCTTCAAAGTGGCTCGCGTGGTGGCGTTTTTAAGGACGTAGAGAGTAACATATTTCGTAAATGCGTCAAGCATGACGAAGATATATTGAACTCCTCCCCTAGCTCTTGGTAAGGGTCCATAAAAATCCACCGTCACCAAATCATTTGGGCCCGATGAAGCAACAAATTGTTGTTCTCCCTCCATAGAAACATTCATATATTTAACCCTTTGACATAAATCACACCTCAAAACGAACCGTTTCACTTGGGTGGACATTCCTTTCCAGAAATAGAATTTTTTTAAGTGATTTAAAGTCTTATATACGCCTGGATGTCCCAATTTCACATGAACCGCGTCTATAAGCTGGACCGCCAGAGATGATGGAATTACTATTCGCCACCGCTCATCCAGTTTTTCCCGATGGAACAAGATGTTTTCATGGACACAGAAAAGCGAATCATTTTCACTCTCCTTTGATTTTTCAAATATTATTCCTAAGATCGCGTCGTCCTGCTGTATTTCGCTTAATTTTTTGAAAGCCTGGGAGAGGGATAAGTCGTTTGCGCTAAGGGCAAAAGCTACGAGGGCATTATCGTCGTTTATCGTAGTTCTTGGGAGGAAACAGCTATGAAGGGCAGAAATAATCAGTTCTCTTGGATTGTCCTCAAGAAACTTGCCTTCGGGATTCCGACTAAAGAAATCGGCGACTACATTGTCGATTCCTCGACAGTATTGTATCGAAAAAGAATATTGCTGCAAAATCAAACTCCATCGAGCAATTCTCGCGTTTTGAAAATTGACAGATTTCAGAAATGTTAAGCATTGATGATCTGTAATTATCACGAACGGCACACCGATTATATACGTTCGGAATTTCTCGAGAGAATATAAGATTGCCAGCAATTCTTTTTCCGTAGTCGAGTAGTTCATTTCCGGTTTCGTCAAGCATCGACTCGCAATTGCAATCACATTATGTTGCTCTTCCTCATCCACTTGATAAAGGATTCCACAAATACCTTTATCACTAGCGTCAGTTTGCACATTAAAACTCCGATCTGGGATGACGTGTTTGAGTTCAATACATTTTCTAAAATTATTTTTCAAAGTTTCAAACGCCTGCGAGTGTTTTTCTGTCCATTCCCATATTCCATTCTTTTGCAACAACTCTCGGAGAGGATCGACCGAATAGCTGTGTCGAACACTAAATTGCCTATAGTAATTACATATCCCTAAGAATTGCTGAAGCTCGCGACGATTTTTCGGGACTTCGAACCTTGAAATTGCTCCGAGTTTGTCAGGATTAGGCGTTATTCCTGCGCTCGTTATTGAAAATCCCAAAAATGAAACTTTTTCTTGAGCAAAGATACACTTTGATAATTTTATTGTGAAGTTATACTCCAATAATCGATGGAAAACGCTTCTGAGAACATCGAGGTGTTCTTCATAAGACTTTGTCCCGATCAAAATATCGTCTATGTAGCAAGAAATATATTGCTCAAAATCGCTGCCCAACGCGTTGTTCAGGGCTCGAATAAATCCGCTTCCCGCGGTCTTGAGACCGAAAGGAATTCTGCGAAATTGATAAAGTTTTGAGTCGAAAAGAAACGCGGTGTATTGGCGAGAGTCCTCATGCAACGGGATCTGCCAATATCCGTGCGTTAAATCGATTTTTGAGAAATATTTTACGCCTCGATATTTTTGGAGTAATTCGCATATGAGCGGAGGTGATTCATGATCGTCCTCTATTATATTGTTTATAAAGCGAGCATCCAAACACACTCGGACTGATCCCTCGGGTTTTCGTACTATTCTTAAGGGATTACAATATGAGCTAATAGCTCGTTCGATCACTCCCGTTTCAAGCATTTCACCGATCGCTATTTTTGTTGGAGGTCTCAACTGTATTGGAACGGGATATGATTTTTTTACTATTTGTGGATTACCCTTGATTTTAATTCGATGCTCATATCCCTTAGCGCATCCCGGTTTATTAGAAAATAATTTTTTGTACTCATTTAATAATTCAATCAATTTATATTCTTCCTTTTTACATTGCAACGACAAATTCGGCTCGAATGAAGAACTTTTTTCAAGTTCCCTTGGATGATCTTCGTTGTTATTAATTTCATATATATATTTATCTTTACCCATTGTTATTTGAGTTGCCTCCGCGATCGTTTTCGTTCCCCCTGTCGTTTTGACTTCGCCATTTTGGCTTATTTCAAAATTTAAAGAGTTTATGACGTATACGAGCATTTCATTTCCTCTCGTGTTACACCGCAACATCTCGCGGGGATTTCGATCGAACATTATTAACGATTGATCTAAAATTTCTCCTCTCACTTCGATCGAATGATTTTTGTAGCTTATTACGACTTCGTTAACATCCATCCAATCATTACCGATGATGATCGATGATGTTAACCCCGGAATAATTACAAAAGGGTATGAAATCTCTTGTTTCCCTATCGTCAATTCGATAAGTGTTTGTTCTTTGATCGGCGTTTTCTTTTTTCCAATAGCCGCTGTCACGTTCAAGTTTGCTATTGGCAATATCTCCATTTTCTTTTTTCTACTTAGGCTTTTAAAATATTCTTCCGATATTGCCGTAAGCTGGCTTCCTGTATCGAGTAGCGTTGTTTTTTTTTCATTATCTATTATTACTTTAATATGAGGACAATTTCCATTCCTGTTCGTAGTGAAATAATCGTGTCTATTTTGGTTTTCTTTTTTCTTATTACCCCCAATTTGTTCCGTTAGGTCCTCGATAAAATCAAAGTTTTGATGACACGCTGACGGACCATTATATCGCGTGTCATGTTCTAGTTTAAAGCGAAGCCATTATTATTGTTATCTTGGGTCGCGGCGTTCGGGATTGTCTGAGGTGTAGTTAGCGAGTTCGATGGTGGGGGGTACCGAGTATCAGGGAGTTCGATTTTATTTTCATTCGCAATATTTGTGTACGCGTTTCTCGGAGGTCTTTGCTCGTATTTTCGTCGGTTATTCTGCCTATAATACGAATTATTATATGGCCTGTTACGTTGCGACTTTCCAACCGTGTCCGATCGATTTATTGTCATTTCTTTTATCGCCTGATTTTGCTCACGCGGTTTGCCGTAATTATATTGGTTTCTGTTCTCGCGGAATTTTTCTTTTTCTTTTCTGATATTTTCCAGGCTAGCCAACGCTTGACCTATCATGATGTCATTATTATAATCGATTGTCGTTAAATTTTCTCTAATCCATGTAGGATATTGTTGAATTATCGCGTAATTAATTTCGTATTTTGATAACTGTGGGAGGAAATATCGCGATTCTTTTATTTGCGAATAATAATGAGATTGTAAAGGGGATTTTTGATCATATCGACGTGCATTCCACGTATTTTTAAATTGAACCCTGATGGGAATTGAGTAAAATTCGTCAATAAATTTAGCTTTGAAGATCTCGTAATTCTCTATTCCGCTCGTTTCTAACCATAAGCTCGCTCTGTCCGTTAATGCGTGTTCGATCACTGTCATTTTTTTTTCTTCTTTAATATTTTTTATCTTAAAAAACTTCTCGATCTCTTCCAAGAAAGCCATAGGATTTTTGTCTGTTTCTTGCCCGAATTTTGGCATTTTCGTTTCTATTTGAAAATTTTGAAAATTACTTACAATCGTCGCCATCGCTTCCATACCGTTTGGTTGTTGATTATTTGTTTGCGCGTTCATTCTCTCTTCCAATCTTCTCTTGAGATCTTCCACCTCACGTCGCTGCCTTGCTAATTCCTCTCTTTCGATCTCGATATCTGAACGACGTATCGTTTCTCGCGGCATTCCCGCTTCGTCTCGTTCCAGGACCATTTCTGTAGGTAATATCGACGTCTTTTTTGATTTGCAAGCAAAATTATAATTTTGGAATAACTGTTTTGTTTTGCGTCCTGATTTTGAAATATATTCGTATTTGTTTTCCATACAGTTAATTTTTTTTTTTTTTTTTTTTTTTTTTATTTTTTTAGGCACGTGTTCGGGCCTCTAGTTGGGCGCCATTTGTTTCATTTTATATTTTTGATCAATCTTGTATTTATTCTTTTTCAGCAGATCTGCTTTGTTTGAAGATTAGACACATTTACAATAGAATAAAAGAAAAATTTACAAAAAAAATACGAGTTGATAATTTGAGTGCGAGCGTTGCGAAACTTAGCTGATAGAACGTGTCGTTTTTGAATCCCTCGTTGGCTCTTTTCCTCCAGGCACTTTTATTCACGAAGATGTCCCAGGATCTCAGATTTTTGCGGAATTGGGACGATATAAAGAATTGGGGCGGCCAAGCCCAATTCTGCCCAAGATAAGAAGATCCCAGAAAGACCACGTTTGCTCGGAGTGAGTAAATTTGGAGCGATGTTGGAGCGATGTGTGCTCGATGACGGCCCGGAGGATAGAGCGCGATAATTATGTGTCTTTTGACCATCCTGATTCCATAGTGGGGAGAAGTCGCTCGGACGGATCGATACCAGATCGATCTGTCGAGCATCGATATTTATAGGGGGAAAATTTGAATTTCTTTCGATCGTTACAACCGTCAATCTTTTAAATACACCAATCGTTTCCCTTCATCCACCGACGTTCCATACATCAAAACCCCAAATAATAATATCCAACCTGCCTGGACAACTGGCTCCAATCCCCGATTTGCCTTTGCAAATCTAAAACAGGAGCAACTTTTACGGCTACGACCATGGTAAGTCCTAACACGATCGGGCAAAAATACCGGGACGTAACATTTTTGGTGACAGCGGTGGGATTAGTTGTCAAGTGGAAGGAGATAGACGATTGAAGACAATAAAACTTCGAACAATCGCAAAATAAAATTTAACTCAAGTGTCGAAAACTGAACATTCAAATAACCCCATGCAGTGTCTTGGGAGGTGGCAGGGTTAATAACGAAACAGCATTATTGCAACTTATTCTAGCTTTATTATTCCGATATTACTTATGCTTAATTTTGAACCGCTCCCTTCGAGCGTCGGGAACATACTGCTCGAGGTAGCGCGCGATTCCCGAACCATGTGATTACTTGAGGCGTAATACACCACAATTCTTCCCTCTTAAATTCTTGCCTTACTTTAATTGTTCTTTAGCCGTTCGGAACGTCGTAGTCCGGTCGGTGGATTATCGTCGACTGGTCTGGTATCGCCCGCCGCGCTGACGTTCGCTTCTGGATACCTCACGATTTGATCAACATGTCGCTTCCAGGTTTTTCCAGATACGGTTTCAACTCGATACGTTACAGGGGACAATTTCTGTACAATTTTTCCTTCGGCTCGCTTATCGTTACGTGTACTGAAATCATTGGTCATTACTCTCTCGCCGACTTGGAATTCGACGTTTCGCTTACCATTTTTGTCCCTAATTTGAGTTATTTGTTTATCAATAACATTCCCACCGACGTCTGGCCTCAATAAATCAAAACGAGTTCTCAATTCCCGTTTATACACCATATACGCTGGCGTTCTTCCCGTCGTACAGTGTTCCGTCGTTCTATAGTCAAATAAAAACAAGTTCACCGCCTGCTGTAATGATTTGCCGCTTTTTACTAATTTATCTACTTTGTCCTTAAATGTTTCTACGAAATTTTCCGCTGCCCCGTTCGTGGCGGGGTGGTGCGGAGCGGTAAAACTATGCTTGATGCCGTTTTTATTTGTAAAGTCTTGGAACTCGTTACTCGTGTATTGTGTCCCGTTATCGGTAACGAGATGTCTCGGTAGGCCATGTCTTGTGATTATTTTCTTGAATTTTTCTATCACTTTTGACGCTTGCGTGCATTTGTGCATGTCGACTACTTCCGGCCATTTTGAATATGCGTCTATAATTATCATGAACATATGCCCGTAGAACGGGCCCAAAAAGTCTGAGTGAATCCTGCTCCAGAACCTATTAGGGTAGGGCCAAGGTGTCAGAGGAACGCTCGTAGGTGCTTTTCTCTCTCGCACACATACCGTACACGCCGCAATCATATTTTCGATTTCACCGTCGATGTTCGGCCACCACACGTATGACCTCGCAATCATTTTTGTTTTCACTATTCCAAAGTGTGATACGTGAAGTTCTCGGAGAACGCTTTTTCTTAATTTTTCTGGGACCACCACTCTGTACCCCCACAGCACACACCCTTTGTCCACTGACAATTCGTCTCGTTTTGTGTACAATTTTCTTTCTTCCTCACTCAGCTCGTCTACCTTTGGCCACCCTGTTTTTACGCAGCGCATAATTTTATTTAACAATTTGTCACTTTTGCTCTCTTTCGCAATTGTTTTCGCATCTACCATTTCGCTTTCCTCGACGTAGTTTATCGCAGTAAACTCTTTGTCGAAAATTGGAGTGCCGTCATCGATAGGGAGCCTCGATAGTGCGTCGCAGTTAGTATTTTTTTCTGCTTTGATGTATTCAATTGTATATGAAAATCTTGAAAGAAAATATGCCCATCGCTGCAATCGGCTAGCCACTGTGAGTGGGATTTTTTGTTTTGGGCCAAAAATATGGGTCAGAGGTTTATGATCAGTCCGCAAGATTATTTGTTTACCGAAGATGTAGTTGTAGAATTTTTTGAATCCGAATACTATCGCACTGGCTTCCTTATCGATGATGGCTCTGTTTAATTCGCATTCTGGGATTATTTTTGATGCAAACGCTATTGGTCTTTCCGATTTATCTTTATATCTATGTGATAATATCGCTGCTATTCCGTATGCTGATGCATCGCAGGCCAAGACTAGTTCCTCGTCAGGGTCGAAGTGAGCCAGAACCCTCGGCGATGCTAACTCCGTTTTTACCCATTTAAATGCCGCTGCGCATCTGTCGTCCCATTTGAATTCTGTTTGTTTGCCACATTCGTATAGGGGCTTTAGTTTTTCAGCCCTATTCGGTAAGAATCTTGAATAATATGTTATTAATCCAATGAATGACTCTAATTGTTTCTTATCTCTCGGTGTCGGAGCGTTTATCATTGCCTTGACTTTTGTTTCCGACTTGTGAAGCCCATTTTTATCAATTACGAATCCCAGAATATCTAATTGATCTTTGAAAAAATCGCATTTATTGATGTTTACTTTAAAACCGGATTCTTCTAATCGTGTGAATATCGCGTTAAGAACTTCTAAATGTCGCTCGTCGTTCGTACCGGTGCAAAATATGTTGTCCAAGTATGGTATCGCTCCCTTGATGCCCACTAAACATTGCTCTATTTTTCGCTGAAAGTCTCCCGGCCCTGATGAGATCCCTTCTGTCATTTTTGTATACTTGTACAATCCTTTATGCGTAATTATTGTCAGATAGTCTTGACTTTTCTCATCCACCGGGATCTGCATATACGCGTGTTGTAGATCTATTTGTGAAAATTTCTCGCCGTTTTGTAACGCTAAAAAAATTTCGTCTATCAACGGCAATGGGTGCCGGTCCATTACTAAGCACGGGTTTACCGTGAGCTTGAAATTTCCACAAATTCTTACTGTTCCGTTCGACTTAATTACCGGTACGATTGGAGTCGCCCAATTGCTAACGTCCACTTTTTTCAGGTGACCTAATGCTTCTAATCTTTTTATTTCGTTTTCGACTTTCTCTGTCAGTGCGAAAGGCAAGTGTCTTGCTTTGAGCGCTCTCGGTTGTGAATTCTCTCGTAATGTTAATTTTAGGGCCCCTTTGTTATATAATCCTGTTCCCGGTCCGAATAACTTTGGAAACTTGTTCGGAAATTCTTTAGTGACGTCACTTAAATTCATTTTATAGCAGCTCAACGTATCGCTTATTGCTTCGTTTAAAGGTAACGGCCAGAGTGCTAGCGCCTGTAACCATTGTCTTCCAATTAACGTCGGCCCCGATCCCTTCATTATTATCATTTTTAACGTTGCCCTTCTCTCCCCCAATTCGACCTCTAGTCCTGTCATAATACCTACGTGTTCCAATGGTACTTTACCGTATGCTGTGAGACGCCTATTCAATGCTTCTACTCGTATACTAGGGAAATATTTGTTTTTTGTTTCTTCCGACATTATCGTTACGTAAGTTCCTGTATCTATTTCCATCTTTACTGCCGTTCCGTTTACAATAACATTCATGTACATTGGTCTCGCGTTCGTGCACTTTTCTATAATATTTACGTTACCGACTCTTATTTGGTTGATGCTGATGTCGTCTTTTTCTAGTCAGAAGAAATCTTCTGACGATTCCTCTGAAGACTCTTTTCCCCTCTGCTCCGTTTCTTGTGTTGACGTTGTTTCAAGATGTTGGACATCGGATTTCTTCGATCTGCACATTGTTGTAAGATGTCCTCTTCTGTGGCATGTTTTGCATGTCTGGTAGCGTTGAAAACAATCTCTTGCCAGGTGATTGTCTTTCCCGCAACAGTAGCAGGTGATTTTCCGCTGATCCGAGTTTTGACTGTTGGTATCGTCTGGGGATTTTTTCCTCGCCGCTCCTCTCGAGTACTGCTTGCTACCTCGGAATGATCCCCGTACATTTTTGTAAGGGCGTTGCTGCTGTGACTGTTGAGTCCATTGTACCGAATCCGTCGTACTCGCGCTCGGCGTTGCTGACCCCTTCCACTTATCTGTTGTCGTTGCGTCCTTCTCTGCCGTTTCCATTTGTGTAGCAATTTTATATGCCTTTTCGTATGTTAGGTTTTCTTCTTGGAACAGAGCTTTCTTCGTCCCATGATCCTTGAGCCCGCATACGATTTGGTCTCGCACCGCGTTGTTTACGTCTGTGAAATTACAGTGTAATGAAAGTCGCTTCAGTCTTGCAGCAAACTCTGCTACTGACTCCGTTGTTGCTTGTTGCGCCTGGTGAAATTTGCATCTTTCCATTGCTTCAGACGGTTTGGGGTTTAAATGCCCTTGGATGAGCGTGACCAATTCGTTGTAAGATTTTGTGCTTGGTTTGGCTGGTGCACATAAGTTTCTTACCAAGCTGTACGTTTCCTGATTAATTTTTGTCAACAAAACTGCCGCGTGCTTTTCAGCTTTCACGTCGTTTGCAAGGAAATACAGTTCTAATCGCTCTATGTATGTTTCCCAGTCGTCTTTCCCTAGCGTGAACTCTAGTCATGATGCTTTGTGCTCTGTCATTGTGTGTATTGTTTGGATTATTTGGGGGACTGTGTCCGTTTCGTTTTGCTCCGTTTCTCGTTTACGCTGTACGCCGCGTACGTGTAGCTTCAAAATATTACGTAGTTCGTCGATTCCACTGTTATCGTTGAACTCTATTCTCAGGTCCGTTAGTAAAGTAATTAACTGTGCCTTCGTGAGATTATAAATCCACGATGTTTTTGTGTAGTCAATATTGTGGATCGTTATTTCCTTTTCTTCGTCGCTGCTGGCTCCCGACGCCATGCCAGTTGCGAAATATTCACGAAATATCTTTCTTCATCGGCCGTAGTTTGCAAAACTATACACGTTCCACTTTTTATAAATTCACTTTTATATTTTAAATATGTTTTGCTGTGCCTTGTTCATGAGACTATCGTATGCAGTGGATCTCGATTGCTCGAACGCGTCCAATCGCATGCACTTTTTTTTTTTTTTTTTTTTTTTTTCAGCTATAGCTGCACTTTCGATTACTGGGTTCACTCGTCCTCGTCGCCAAGATTGCAGTGTCTTGGGAGGTGGCAGGGTTAATAACGAAACAGCATTATTGCAACTTATTCTAGCTTTATTATTCCGATATTACTTATGCTTAATTTTAAACCGCTCCCTTCGAGCGTCGGGAACATACTGCTCGAGGTAGCGCGCGATTCCCGAACCATGTGATTACTTGAGGCGTAATACACCACACCCCAAAATATATTCAGACATACGGTTGAATAACGAAGGTTGGAACAATTACGTTGAACGGAATTCAACCGCAGTGCCGAGTGATCAAGTTTTGAATAATCGCGACACGAAATTGAACATAGTGCTCAATAACGACACTTCGAAAAACCGCGTTCGATAAAATTTCGAATGATCAAGAAAAAATAAAAATGAAAATAGAAAAACAAAATTTAACCACAGTGTTAAATAATATATAATTATCGCGAAGCCACAGTTTGGACAAAGTGTTCAAAAGTGCGAAATTTCAAAAAACATGTTCAATAAAACTCAACCGAAGTGTTGAACGATAAAATTTTGGACAATCGGAAAATTTTAACCGGATTGTTAAAAATATAATAAATTGTCGTGAAAAATCGCGTTACGTGCAGCTTAAGCATAGTGCTCAACGACGAAATTTCGAAAATTCACCTTCGATAAAATTCAGGCGAAAATGGTGAACGATAAAATTTCGAACGATCCAAAAAAAATAATAATGTCGCGGTAGCACCCTATTACCTTATTCTTCTCCAAACTCTTTCCCACATTCGTACCCGATACCTCACATCCGTTCTTAACTCTTTCTCACACTCAAAACTCCTAGCTCAGCATCCTAATCTTATCACCGCATTCCTCAGCACTTCTTTGTCCTACGAGCCTCAACTTCTCTTCCGCTTCATCTCCCCACTACCACTTCACCAAATCATTCTCCTTTATTCTAATCCTCGAGTCCTCAGTTCATCACGATCCTTCGAACCGTTAATACCTCGTGCACTCCCTAATTATCAAGTCTCAATATATTATATCTTTTACCTCATTCTCCTGTCTTATTATTATTATCATTATTATTTCGCCCTCTCAAACCCCGGTCATCACAACTGGTGTCAGAATCGGGATTCGAAACACCGCACGCGACCCACGAAACGAAAAAACCCGAGAAACAACAGAGACAGTGAAAGTTTAACAACGAAACGTGAAAACAAGAAAAAGAACAGTGAAAATAAAAGAAATCGAAACAACGAACAGTGGAAAAAAAAAAGAAAAGTTCAACGACGATCAGTGAAATTTTTTTTTAACAATGAACAGCGAAAAGAGAAGAAAAAACGAGACAACAAGAACAAAAACGGAATATTCCAATTTTACACCTCTCTCTATCTCTCTCACCGAATACCACAAAAACCGAAACGGAAGGAAGGCCGGAAAACAACAAATATTAAGGGAAATTTGGATAATCCTGCCAAGGTAAGTACCAATTACGCACTTCAATCTGAATTTAACATAAAATTGACGCAGAGAGCGACAAAGACGTTCAATATTATTATTCCTCCTTTATTCTTTCTTTCTTCGCATGCCTCACAAAGTATAACCGACCAAAAAAAAAAATATAGTTATACGCGCGCTCCTGTGCTTCGTTCGCGACGGATATATATATATAGATATACGCGCTCTTTTATGCTCTGTTCATACCGAATATATATTTTTTGACACTTTCGCGCTTCACACGACAAATTCAAGTAAAAATAACGAATTTTTTTCCGAACATTCAACATCTCCCGTTCGAGACAAACCGAATTTTTCTTTCAAAAAAAAAAACGAAGCGAACAACAACAAAAATAAAGAACAAAGTAATTTTCAGTCGACGAATTGAACTTTGAGAACGAAAACGAACGTATCATTAAAAATTTGCGTTCTTTCCATAGCTCACCAAAAAAAAAAAAAAAAAAAACACGAAAACCGAAAAATTTTAAATCTCGCAAATTTTAACGCCACATTTGTTTACATTATTCCCCTCGAATTCAAAATGAATTTACCCCACTCATTGATTAGGAACAATAACAAAATAGCTATATAAAAAAAAAACTTTTTGTGCCAAAATTGCTCTTTGCAAGAATCCCCTTTTAACCTAAAATTACCCCGTTCTCACAAACCAATTACGAAAGCGAACAAAATAATAAGAAACCAGCTTGAGAAAAAGCAAAACAAATTATTTCTTTTACAAATTTCACCACTTTACGTAGATTAATTCTATCTTCTCCAAATTATATCGAAAAACAAGCCAAACCAGAATTTTTAGGAAAAAAACACACACATATTTCAAAATACGACCGCCCCAATGCATCAGTACGCGTCAGAATAGTTTACCCTAATTTATTTACCAAAAAAAAAAAAAACAGAAAAATGGAAGGAGTTAGCTTGACTTTCCGTGATATCTACGGACTTATCCCAACTTTCGACGGAAAAAACATCCCCGTAGACTATTTCATTGGCGCTTGCAAACGAGCCGCAAAATTAATTCCCGAAGCCCAACAACCGCAATTTCTTGTGACCATACAACACAAATTAACAGGATTCGCCCAAGATTTGGCAGAAACAAAAAATTACACAACTCTCGATGAATTTTACCGAGACCTTAAAGAAAGTTTTGGTGCCACTATCGAACTATTAGACTTAGAACTAGAGCTCAAAGCAATTTCCCAAAATTTCAACGAATCGGTAGCAGAATACGCGACACGAACTCGAATAATTTTAAAGCGCATAACGGAAAGATTAAACGAATGCTACGGCAGAGCCGACGAGCAACAATATTTGAAAAAAAGATTAGAAGGAGTCCAAAAATCGGTAACCAGAGCCTTCATCAGAGGACTCTTCGACAAAATCGCAGTAAATCTAAATCAATAAAATCTCGGAGATTTTGACGCAACAATTAGGGAAGCGATTCACATAGAACAGGAACTTCGACACCGCCAATCAGTAAATCACGGTAGAATATCTAAAGAACACTTTTTAACACAAGCACCAGAAACAGCTAGAATTCAATTTGCTGAAACCAGAAACCAACACACCGACGTATTTTGCGAACTTCATCAATCAAGAAGTCATTCCACAGGAAACTGTCACACAATCAAAGAACTCAGAGGAAAAATGTACCAAAATTTTAGAAGCCAGTCCCCTTTGGACAACAGTTTCAATAACCAACAAAGCAGGTATCGCAGCGAATCGCGCGTTCCGCAACCGTACAATAGACCTTTTGGATACCGAAACAACTCACGAGATCGGTATGAAAACGATTACGGAAACCAAAATTACGAAAACCGATACCCGCAAAATAATGATAGACAGAGAGACAACTCAAATCAAAACAACTACCAAAGAAACAACCAGCAAAACAACTTCCGAAACAGAGACGATTCACAAGATCGAAATAGAAATAATAGATGGAACGACTTTGACGACAGACAACCCGGTAGTTCTCGAAACAACCGCGATAACTCGCAAAACCGGCACCGCAACAACTCGAACAACCGAAGATTCAACGATCAACACCGAAACCAAAACGACGACAAATTTGAAGCATTACACACACAAATGGAACAACTTACGAAAATTGTAACAGAAATCGCGCAAAAAAACGCGATGGCGACTCCGCGGGACAGCGCGACCGGGAGCACATCGCAAGAGCGCACAACTTCGAGCCAATAGACGTAAAAACGCAAATCATAAAAAAAGCAAGGATTTCGCTAGCAAAAACAAAAAGACATACAACACCAACCGCCAATGTAGACTCAATCGACATGCTTAATGTCGTCGCAGACGCGTTTTCCCGAAACGCAGCCAACGGCTTTCCCGTCAAACCTCGAGAAGAATCTGCAGACGCCGATGACGAGGACTTGAAAAGACTAAAAATCACCCAACAAGGAGAAAAACGGATCAGAACCTCCTCAGACGAATCATCCGGAAACCCATCGCCTGACAATGTAATAATTTTAGAAGCAGAAGAAACTGAGACTACAAACAAGCAACCGAACTCAAAACCGAAAACAAACAAACAACATGTTATTAAAGGGAGTGCACACCCTAACATGGATATAGAAATCGACGACAACAATCAGGACGAACCAACGTCCGCAGAAGAAGAACCAATGGAATCAACAAACCAAGAAAACAAGCAAGCCCCAAGGAACACGATTGAAAATGAAATGGAATACGATGAAGATCGAAAAAGCAATCGCACCTCATCAGAAGACGAAATGGAAAACGAAACAGGCAACGAACTAGATAAACGAGGAAAAATTATTTTAAAAAACAAAGAAGAAGCTACGATGGAAGAAGTAATAAAAAAGAATACTACGCAACAAAAAGAAGAAATGATAAACGGAAACAAAACGATACAAAATAATAAAAGTAATGAAAATGTAACGATGGACTCGCAAAAGAATAACGAAGGAGCCGACAAGAGCTCAACACTACGAAAATCAGCAAACGAAGTTAAAGAAAAAACAAACTTACAAAAAACGCCACAAACGGCAAATGAAAACGAAAAAATACAAAACGACGAAGGAAATTATGGAAATTCAACACGCCAACAAGAAAAGGAAGTGCGCGAAAATCAAGAAACGCAAGAAAACAATGAAGAAATAAATCTTACGCCAACGAGCGAAAACGAAAAAATAGCAAATCCGACAAGTGAGAAAGAAAAAGTGCATAAAAACTCAACGACCAAAAATGAAACGAAAATACAAGGAAAAGCCACAACTTACAAAAAAGCGGAACCGAGCTCAACGCGACGAAATGGAAATGAATCAAATAATGAAAATGAAATGAATAAAAATGATGTAAGCCCCGCGCTGCATAAACCAAAAGAAGCAGACCCCGTGCTGCCAACATTAAAAGCTCTCAATCCCGCCAATCATTCAAGTGGCCGATCGAATACGAAGGACGCAAGCACTCAACTCACCCTCGAAGGAAATGGAAAATTAAGCAACGAACATTTAAACGCGCAACAACTAAGGCAAAAAGAACAAGTGTTGGAAAATTCGAACCATGCAAAGTACCCGGTAACTGCGACCTTTAGGTCACCTCCAATCTACTACTCAAAGGACGACTCAGAGACGCAGAAAGAAAAACGCAGAAAAGAAATGTTAGAAAACTCGAACCATGCAAAGCACCCGGTAACCGCGACCTTCAGGTCACCTCCAGTTCACTACTCGGAGGATTATTCAGATACGGAAGAAGAGAATTTGAACGAAGTAACGGAACCCAATTTTCGATCGCCAACGGAAGCTACAACAGCAGCACCGAAACGTGGACGCGGAAGACCGAGGAAAAACCCAATCAGTCCACAATCCAAAATAATAATCGAAAGAAGACCCAGGAAAAATCCCGTCATACAATTTCCTGCTCCCACGGCAAAACGAGGACTAGGAAGACCACGAACAACACCCACAAATATCACACCAATGCAAAATTTGGAACATCAATCCAGCAACACCGAAGACAATCGAACTACAACCAATAGAAATTTTATCGGACATACCAGTCGATACCGACAACAACGGTTCTAACGATGTTTCAATCGGAAATCGTGCAGAAACCCGTACAACAAGAAAAATACGCAAACAGGTCAACGATCTCTCCGATAAAGAAATAATTAAACCATCCTCATCACCATTTAATTCACCTGTTTACCACATACAAACTGTATAGACATATGTCAACGCCAATCCGCCAACAAGGAACACGTTTTGCATTTATTAAACCATCGACGCGATTTACCGCAATTTCAACAGACTTCGAAAACTATTTTACTTTAGCAGATTTAAGTAACTGCAAACTAATATCAACACGATACATTTGCGACAGAGCAAACTCTGTACAACACGTTAACGACAAAGCAGAATGTGAAGTTCAGCTACTCACAATTTGAAAATCTCGAACTTTGCGACATTAAACCAAAAACTCTCAGCCAAACATATTGGATCAAAATTCGAAACGCTAACGCATGGCTGTACGCAGCACCAATACCCGAAAATTTGTACATCTACTGCGATAATGACAAATCCGACATCAAAATGATAACAGACTTAGGTACACTAGAAATAGAACCATCATGCCAAGCAAAAAAAAAAAAAACCACGAAACCCGTCCCCTCAACTGAAATAAATATAGTACACCACGTCAATTCCTGCCGTAAATTAACTTTAAACATAACCGAAAGAATCAAAAACTCTGTAAACACAACGGATACTCTAAACATTACAGAAATATAAGTTGAAACCGAACTACCGTCGGAATAACTGTCCAATTTGGATAACGTCCGTAATGATTTAACAAGAAACAAAATGGCATTGTAATTAGTAATAGCAAAAGCACAAGAAATAACCAAGATACAACGCATTCATGATAGACTATCAACAATTAAATCAATACTAAAATTCGGAGAAATCTCACTAGGTTCAATTCTCGTACTTGCAGCAATTAGCTGGAGATTTTCAATGTTTGCAAAAATATCATCATTCAGAGCAATATCTTGCTTCACAAAAACACAATCAAAAAGAAATTTGGAATACAGACATAAGTCAAAACATAGTACATTGAACGTAAAACCTCATAGAGCGAGAACGAAGTACACCACGAGCGATTACGTATTGTAGAGAAATTATACCATAAGATTTGAGCTAACCAAATATTTTGACCACCTATAAACAAAAGGAACTAACGGAATCCTTATTTCACACCTTCATTCTGAACTTCAAAACAATTATCAAAATCATACCTTAACTGCATAGCATAATCACGTTCTTAATTAGAGGTCCAAAAAGAATAAACCTCACTATTTTTTCATAACAACACTCGATTGAGCCCATGACACCCGAACCGGATCCATTCCCATGACTAATAACATGTCATATCCACTAACCACCAGCGAACTAATCACGTTTAGAATGTTTCAGAATCTTTGGAAATTTAGGTACAATACCCATCGGAAAATAAGAATTTGAGTAAGCAACAATTGGAAAACCAAAATTTAAAAAAGAAGCATCATTTAAAAAGAAGACTTATTCGGAATTGGAACCAAGACAGAGCAATAACAACACTTGAAAAGGAAAACGAATAAAGAGGAGACAACCAATAAAAAAAAAAAGAAAAGAAAAGGAAAACCAACCATATGTAACAACCAACCAATAATGATAAACGACACCAACCATACCTATCCGAAATAACACCCCACCCCTACTAACACGGACAACTAACCAATTTATCTAGTGTGACGTAACATTCTGCCACGTCACTCGTACGAATGCCTGTCGACCAGTGGACCGGGTTTTCGGTCCAATTTTCGGTCGCCACTCGTCGAGACAACGGACAGGGCATTTGCGGAGACTCAAAGCGTCGTAATTATTACTATTTTTATTGTTATTTTATTTCACACGACGTTATTTTATTGAATTGTACACGAGCCCAGCCCGATCATCGAAGTACCATCGCGAGCTTAAAGAAATTATCGCGAACTACCGAGATCGATCATTTAGTTTATTTTGTTATTTGTAATTGTTCGAGATTTCCTTAGTTGGCTGGAGAATACCGAGAAACCTGAGACGCGATATTACCTTCCTAACCATTGCCTTTTGTGTTGTTACGTTTCTCGTGCGCTCACTCCGACGCGGGTTTCTCGCGAGGGAAAACATTTTGCCTTGTACCTTGCTTTGCCGCCCCGTTTCTCTCAAGGCTTTCGCCCCCGTTAGGCGTTCCAGTCGCAATCATCGTGGCTGCTGGTGGACGTTAGGAGGCACACGCTGGTTCCGTGGCCATTCGTTGATGCCCCCCGTGGCCTCCTCGCCGAAGCAACCGAGTAGTTGCACCGTCCACAGCCGTACCCTCGGGTACCACGGTCCGCTAACCCCGGCGCCTCGTCTTAGCGGGATTCGGGAAAAGTCTTGGGGCGGAGGTGCTGTTTTGCCTATGTTGGCGTGTGGGTCCACCGCGACTCGCTTGGTCGGTGAGTCGCGAGGGAGGCCTCCCCTCCTCCCCGTCAGGGACGTCGCCCGGATCCCCAGAGGAAGCGTACCCGAGGCACGGCTCAGCAGAACGTGAGGGGACGATTTCCGAAGGAGAGACGGTCAGCGGTAAGGTAGAGGCGAGTTCGTAATTTTCAAGTCGCGTATCGTCGATTCTGCAATCGGCGGTACGCGCCATTCAGTTTGCCGCGGAATATCACGTGGCCCGGCAACAGCCTAGTTCGCGCCTAGAGCGTGCTAGCGCTGCCTCGCGTGAGACTTGTTGCGGTGGTGGGGACAGCGCGAGAATCGGGAACAACGAGATTTGCGAATTCCTTTGCAAATCAGTCTTCGACAAGTGCCTGTCCGGAGTGGTGACATCTTCCTCGACCGACTTCCGTTGCCTTGCTGCCTTTGTTGCCTTGCTGCCTTTTGCCTTTTGCTTTCGCTGCCTTGGTTGCTGTCGTCGCCTGGACCACGAGTTTCTCGGTAAGCCCGTTCCGTTCTCTCCCTTTGCCCGATTGTTTTATTCGGCGTTTATATTGTATTGCAGTCCCCGGAATGGCGAAATTTGTCGGCTATTCCGGGAGATTATTTCGTTAGGGTTTTTGCGTTCGCGGGAAAAGCAGGTTGACATTTTCGGGCTTGACCAGCTATCCGTCCTTGGCTTTTCCCCCGTTCATTCGAGTCATTTCGTAGCCGAATAAAACAAGGCGGGTTAATCAGTGATGGCGTCTCGAATAATTTAATTTCGTTTTGTCGCGTCTCGTATATTTTTCGAGAGCATTGTTGCAGTATTTTAGAGTCATGTATCGCGTTCATTTATTTCGATCTCGGTATTCCTCCGGTCGTAGAATTCTTCGAGCGACGAGAACATACATTTTCTTTCGTTGTGCTAGAGTCGCCGCTCGGAGAATTCCCTTTGTCGCGCGTGGCCTCGAGCCGGCCGGCGCGCAAGCGTTTGTATTCGTGTCATCTCTCTCGCTCTCGCGTCGTGGCTACGAACGCTACGGCGAGGCGTAGAGCCTATTGTTCGCGAACGTATCTGTCGATATTTCGGTGATTCGAGCTCGGGTTCGTATTTATTTTATCGTTGCACGTGTCGTGCCTTTTCGAGTATTATTTTGAGCTTTAGTAATGATTTCGAGTCAGTTATTGCGTTGCCTTTTCTTGCGTACTCCCAGGAGCATTTGCCTTCACGTCCCGACTGACGATGTGTAATTTTGCCTTATTGCGACTCAACTTTCGTTGTGTTTCTTTTGCCTTACGAGATCCTGCGTTATCTCAGCATTGCCTTGTGTTTAGGGCCGATTACCTTTTGCCTGTCGTCGTTGTTCTGAGCTGCTACCTTAGCCATGGCGATCTGTGAGTTTGATGACGTCTTACCTTTGCTTTACCTTGCGCGCCTTTTGGCACGGCGTCACAAACACAGCAGTCGCCTGGCCACAGTCAGAATAGCGCTCGACATTAGCTACCTTCATTACCACTTGGCAATGCGTGAGACATTTTCGCTTTCGTTTTCTATCTTGCGCTCGTGTTTCGTATCGTCCGGAGCTGCCTGCCTTTGCTCTTGGTCGATCGGTGGTTTGGCGGCGGTTACCTTGCCGTATCTTTTTGGGCGTTGCGCCGCCGACCTTCCGACCGCCATGCTGCAGTTCCGACGTTACCTTTTGTCTTTGCTTAATTCCGTCCATCGTCAGACGGAGACCTCACACCCTGGTAGTGCTCGCGCAATTTTATTATTTCTTTTGTAACGGGCCGGCGATACGCCGCCCCGATTTTCTGTTCCCTCTTCTCCTGTAACATTGCCGATAAATCATATTAAAATAAATGCACTTGTTAACCTTTCATTTTGCCGTCTAGAGTCAATTATTTCGTTTTGTTTCGCTTTATCCCGCTGCTGCTCTTTCCCCAAAAGAATCACCCCCTCTACCCCTTAGTATCTCAGTTTGGAGCTGAGTGGCCGGACCGCCTCGGTCACGATCGTCTTTCGTGCATCCCGGCCAAATTCGATGCGCGAAGGTGGGCGAATCAGAAGTCGGCCTTGGCCGGCGGTACGTTGTACCTGGCGCCCTGTCCACTCTCGCGGCCAAGGGATTGCACGAGGGGCGATGTGAGCCGAGAAGGGACGAGATGGACCCCTTCTGGGAAAATCTGCGTTACACTAGTTACAGATTACCAGAAATGGACAAACAGATTATAAAAAGGGATTTTAAGGAAAACCAGAGTCACCAAAATTTACCAATAAAGAACCAGCAATACAGTGAAGAACCGAAATACTACAACCCCTAAAACAATGAAATTAACGAGACCCTTACATACTTTCACACAACCCTTCTCATGAACAACACAAAATTTTATATAGAGTCACACTTAAAATTAACCTCATGTACAATCATTTTCATTATATAGAGTCACGAAAACAGCAAATTTGTAACCTACGATGCGGAGCATCGTTTTGTAAGAGGGGGAGTGTCACGGTAGCACCCTATTACCTTATTCTTCTCCAAACTCTTTCCCACATTCGTACCCGATACCTCACATCCGTTCTTAACTCTTTCTCACACTCAAAACTCCTAGCTCAGCATCCTAATCTTATCACCGCATTCCTCAGCACTTCTTTGTCCTACGAGCCTCAACTTCTCCTCCGCTTCATCTCCCCACTACCACTTCACCAAATCATTCTCCTTTATTCTAATCCTCGACTCCTAAGTTCATCACCATCCTTCGAACCGTTAATACCTCGTGCACTCCCTAATTATCAAGTCTCAATATATTATATCTTTTACCTCATTCTCCTGTCTTATTATTATTATCATTATTATTTCGCCCTCTCAAACCCCGGTCATCACAATAAAAAAAAAATCTTTAACCGCAGTGTTAAATAAAAAATAATTGCTGTGAAAAATAGCGTTACATACGAATTAACCACAGTGTTCGATAACGAAAATTCGAAAATTCGCGTCGATCAAATTCAACCGCAGTGTTGAATGATAAAATTTTGAACAATCAGCAAATTTTAGCCACGGTGTTAAAGATAAATGATTGTCGTGAACGACTCCGTTTTACACAGTTAAAACGTAGTGCCTAATGACGATATTGCGAAAAATCACATTGGCGAAAATCCAACCGAAGTTGTTGAACGTTAAACTTTGAACAATGATCACGAATTGATTTCATAAAACAAAAAAATTTATAAATCGTTTAACGATGAAAATGAGAATCAATCGAAAATAACGAAAAACGATGATAAAAAGCGACCTGTTCAAAATTGATCGCTTAAAATTATCACCGATCGCGCCGAACCTGGACGTGCAAGTCCCACCGAACCTCTGAACCGACAACGGACAAGTCGACTGGACCCCTGAGATGTCAACCAAGGTCGCGCGACGAAACCAAATCAAAATACCTCCGACTCTGAGTATGCTGCCTCGATGCACACGTTTCCTTGGACCTCAGAGTCGCCGCCGGACACATCAAACGAAGAACCTCTGAGCCGACGACGAACACGCCCAACAAACCTCTGAGACGTCAACGACAAGCAGCAAACAAGTAACGTGAACGCAATCAAAATTTCTTTACCGCCGATAAGCGGGAAATAGAGTGAAACCGCCGTGACTCATGATCACTAATAGATCAAAATAGAACGTTAATTTATAATAATTTAGATCTGTCATTGTTATGAAACGTTCATTTGGAGAAAAGATATAAAAGAATCGAACCAAGTTAGAAGTAATATTAAATTAAAACGTTCACCTAGAAAGGAAAACATAAATCGATTAAAACCGATTAGAGCGTTGTCAGAATTTTCACAGCGAAATATCGAGGGACCAGAAAAGAATAAGCTGGCCCGAGAGAATTCAATCACGAGAGTAAAACCTGAGAGTAAAACTGAAGGAACAGAACGCACCTCATTTACTCATAGAAAATACCCAACAACAGTTGCAAAAAAAATATTTATATAATAAATAAAATATAGAACAAAATACTTCAACTTTATTGTCAATGCGGCAAACGAGGCCGTTCGTTGAAAAGAAAAATCATTTCGAGAACAAAACAAAAACAACCTTAATTCCTAATTTTGAAAAACTTTTGATTGAAAAAAAAAAAATTTTAATAAGGGCAAAAGTCAAGAATAAGGAAGAAACATATTTTCAGATCAATCAAGATTTTGAAAGTAATGATAAAAAAAAAAAAAAAAATTCTAAAACAAAAAAAATCAGAATAAGTGAATGGCTACGCCGTAGCGAAGGCACGGGGGTACTTATCGAAAATGAAAGAAGCGAAGCCAAAAAAATACTTTCCTAAACTAAAACCTCTCTCCCGAACAAAAGGCGATATTTATTGGGTATAAAATTAATTTAAAGAAAAAACCTTACCGATGAAAAGATAATAAAGAATCGATCGGAAAGGGTAAATTTAATCGAATTGAATTAAAACCGAATCAGTCAAGATCCAGAAAAATACATTTTCAAAAGTGGGATCGAACAAAACTTGGAAAATAACAACTTCATTGGAGTTGAAGAAATATTCAACACAAAATTTATCGAATCCGTCAAAGCGGAATTTTTATTGTCCCCCTCGTCATATTAGAGGAGAGGAAAGAAAAATATAAGAAATAAAAAATAAAATAAAATGTTGAACACACGAGTCGAGGAATAACAAGTGAAACACTCGATTTTCAAAAAAAATATAATCAAAAATAATAAAAATCGCGCAATTACATCAAAACCTCTGAGTTGTAGGAAACAACCACTTACATTTGAACCTCTGACGCGAGCGTGAAAATAAAATTATAGGGAAAAAGAAATCCCAAATAAAAATCATTTTCATGACAAATCTTTTTTACAAAAATCGTGAAAACCCAAAGGGTTAATCAACTGGCAAATAAAAGTCAATTTTGATATTCAAAATAAAAACAAGAGAAAAATCTAATGTGCAAGTACAACGGAGCACCCGTTTCATGGTTGAACACGTCGATAGGAACCTCTGAGCCTCCAGAAGGACAAGTCCAACGGAACCCCTGAGTCAACATGAAACGGGATGCGACCGAACCTCTGACGTGAAGAAATGTAAAATAATAATCAAATTCAAAAAAATATAAAATACTTATTACGATCCAACGATCTTTAAGACGGAGGACGAATAAGCATCATAAAGGGGTTCAAAGAAAACTCCGAGCGGCATCGAGTGCTACGAAACCTGCAGAATCCCTCAAGGCCGCGGGAAGTCCACCTTAACGGAGTTCTGTAGAGGGAAGCTCAATGCCAAACGAAATAATTAATTCAAAATATGTCAACGTCAACTCAAACTACTTTACTGTTTTTATTATTTCTTTATCAGGATATTATTCGAGGTATCGCTTGTACTTGTTGGGAGAGAAATTGGAGACGTGACAATTAAACTTTTGAAATTTCTATTTTTATTCTTGACCGATTCCTTCGACGGACGAACACCTACTGATCGTCTCGGCTAATAATCGTGATACCTCACCGCTCGAGATTCGTCTCCCTCTCTACGCACTCACACATACATTTATTTCATTTATTCGTGGGCCCACTATCACTCATTACATTTACCCCCCTGATTTTTAATACGTCTAACACGTGAGTAAAAATCCATGCACACCACATACTACATAACCATTCGCTTGACTCCACCCCCCTAAAGGTCTCGTCTTAACAATGATTCATTCACACAGCACGCCAAACATCCTATTTGTTCGTCTCGTCGAATCTCCTCTTCGCTTTTTTTTCTTTTATATATAAATCGGTTTTAATACATCGAATACATTGATATATTATACATATATACATGGTTGAGATCAGGTCACAGGAATTTTATATTTTCGCAAACTTTCTCGATTATACGTGCCTTTTATTTTGTCGCTATTTTCATTCTCGCTAATCACAAACGCATTAGGTCCCTTTGTGCCAAGTATTTTATACGGTCCTTCGTATATCTTAAACAATTTATGGGTCACGCGGTCGGTGTTACTCGATATGTGAGGTACTTTAAGCAATACAAGGTCGCCTTCCGCTAACTCTACTTTTGACGCATTTTTCTGAGTCTCTCTCCGACGCTCGAAACATCGCGCGAGCCGTTCGTTAGCTAACAATATTTTACTTTCGTGAGATTGAGGAGACTCCTTTGGGAACTTTATCAATTCGCTAATTTTATCTTTTGGTTGCACGCCCCAGTGCAATTCGTATGGCGAGAAACCCGTGCTACAATGCGTGGTACAATTTATAATGGTCTCTATCGTTGGTAAATATTTTGCCCACTTCGTGTGCTGCTCTGAACAGTACATTCTCAAAAACCTTCCCAGCTCACGCATCGTACGCTCTGTCGGATTCGACTGCGGATGTCGAATCGACGAATAAATAACCTTAATTCCTTGACTGCTCAATTCCCTTTTCCACAAGTGAGAAGTAAATTGAGAGCCGTTGTCGGAAAGTATGCGGAGAGGTTTGCCCACTTTAACGCAATAATTTTTTATTATTTTATTAACAACGACTTGTGCTGTTGCCTTTTTGACCGCATAAAGCTGAACATATTTTGAGAACGCGTCAAGAACAACGAAGACGTATTGGACGCCGCCGATTGATGTGGGTAATGGGCCATAAAAATCGACTGTCGCTAATTCCCCAGGTTTTTCCGATTTTACGTGACAGTATGCACCCGTCATGCTTCTATTTAAGTGTTTTATTCTCTGGCACAGGTCGCACGCTACTACGAGTTTTTTCACGTCTTTCTGCATTCCTTTCCAAATAAAAAATCTTTTCAAATGAAGCAGTGTTTTATGCACACCCACATGCCCCATTCTCTCGTGCTCCGCTCGGATCACCACATTTTTTAATTTGTCCGGAATGAGAATGCACCAATGATTCGTTTGCGGTGCCTTGAAAAACCAAATGCCAAGATGCGTTTGAATATTGTCCGGAAATTTCTGTCTGTATTTCTCGATGGTTTCACGAAGATCTTCGTCTTCGTTTTGAGACCGACCCAAATCTTTCAATTCCTTTTTAAAACTCCCTAGTAATTCCAATTGTGTTACCATAATCAATGCGTCTGTATCTTGAGTGCACACCTCATTAACGTATCCTAACGCGAGCGTTGATATAATGACACTATCGGAAGTTTCGGTCTCGAATCGTCGATTTGGATTGCGGCTAAAAAAATCTGCCACCACATTTTCGGTGCCTTTACAATATTGTACAGTGAACGAATATTCTTGGATTAACAAAATCCATCGAGATAAACGGGCTGTTTGAAACGGTGTGTTGTTTATGAACGTAAGTGCCTTGTGATCCGTGATAACAACAAATGGTCGGCCCAGCAGATAGATTCGAAGTTTAAGCATCGAATATACCACGGCGAGAAGTTCCTTCTCTGTCGTCGTATAATTCAATTCCGCTTTAATTAATCCCCTGCTAATCACTGATATTAATCTCTTGTTGCCATCGTCGTCCATTTGGTACAGAATCCCGCTTATTCCCTTATCCGAAGCGTCCGTTTGTAAATAAAATGTCGAGTCTAACCGATAATGTGACAACTCTACGACTTTCGTGAAATTTTCCTTCAAGTTTTTATACGCGACTGAATGTTCTGGTCGCCATTCCCACTCTGAGTCTTTTCTCAATAATTCACGGAACGGATCCACGTAATACGCATGTTTGACACTAAATTGCCGATAATAGTTGCATATTCCCAAGAATCTCTGTAGTTCTTGTTTATTTTTCGGTTCCGCAAATTTCAATATCGCGTCTAGTTTCGTTGGATCGGGTGCAATGCCACGAGGTGATAGGATATAACCGAGAAATGACTCTGATTGGTTACAAAATTCGGCTTTATCCAATTTCAGGGTAAAATTAAATTTACTCAATCTTTCCAACACACGATCTATGTGGTTCAAATGTTCTTCGAATGTTCGAGACGTTATTAGCAAATCATCGATATAATACGTTAAGAATTCCGCAAAATCATTTTGAAAAACCATGCTCAACGCTCGTATAAATCCGCTTCCCGATGTTTTCAGACCGAACGGAATTACTCTGAATTGATAAACATTTCCGTCGAATTTAAACGCGGTGTATTTGCGTGACTCTTCTTTTAACGGAATCTGCCAATATCCTTGGGTCAGATCTAGCTTCGTTATATATTCTTTTCCGTCATGTTTTTGCAAAATTTCTTGTATTATTGGAGGCGACTCGTTATCCCCTTCGATGATTGCGTTAATATATCGTGCATCGAGGCACAGGCGAATCGTTCCGTTTTTCTTTTGGACACCGCGTAATGGGTTCGTATATGAGCTGTTTCCTCGCTCTATTATATTATTCTCGCACATTCGATTTATTTCTTTTCGCAATTCTTCTCGCAAATAAATTGGCACTGGATAAGAACACCGAGCCGTGAATTGTTTCGTCTCTATACGTTTAATTTCGTGTTCATAAATCGAGGTGAGTCCAGGTTTCTCCGAAAAGACCTGGCGATGCCCAGTGATCAATGTTATTATTTTATTTCTTTGATCCACGTCATTAATTTCTAAATTATTCGCGCATGACTTGATTTTTTGCATAAATTCTATTTCGGAGCCGTCTCGGTCTCCTTCGTTATTTATATTATTCAAGATCCCACAGTTTATTCCATATTCTCGCTCATGTGATAAATTCTCGATCTTCAATTCCATTTCGTTTTGTTTTTCCGGCGACATAATATTTTCCTCACTCATTTTGTTTTGATAGATCACATTAATGTGGACATTCTCATTATCTTTACTTGTTTCGAGTTTTTCCGTAAACTCGTCGTCAAATGATACAAATTCGCGCTCAATTTTCTCGCCTTTTATTTTTATCTCGAGCTTTTCATAATCAACGATCATTTTATTTTTGCGTAAACAGTCATTTCCTATTATGCCATCAGACCGCAAATTAGGAATTATTAAAAATGCATGTTGGAGCACGCTGCTCCCTATTTGCGCCTCACACAAAATCTGTTTCTTCACCGTATTCTTTTTCTTGCTAATCGCTGTGGACACCGAAACATTCGTCACTGGTAATTCGTTAAATTTTATTTGTCTCGATAATCTCTCATAGCATCTTTCGGATAAGCACGTTACTTGGCTTCCCGTGTCGATTAATACTTTTATTTCATAAACTCCTATTTTCATTCGAACGTGAGGACACGGCAATATTTCAATTGAACTTTTTTCTGTTATACATTCGTTCCCTTCAATTTCTTGACTAATGTCCTTGACAAAATCGAACATTTTATGACACGTTGCCGGAGTTGTGTACATCGCGTCACGGTCTAGTTTCCCGAGGTGTTATTACAATTGATATTTGGTCGTTCGCTTTGATTCGGATACTTTGGCGGTTGATTATTCGGTGGGGGGAATCGAGTGTCTGGTAACGGAATTTGTCCGTGATTACATGCGCAATTTTGCCATCGCGGACCGCGATTATTATTTATTGGAAAATATGCTTCTGGGTTTTGTCCATTATTTGTGTTTCTTTGATTTCTATATTCAGGTCTTTTGTACGGATTGTACGTTTTTCTCTGATTTTGAAAACGCGTTGGTTTTTCGTTAACCGCAATCTGATTTATTTTAGGCGTTTGTGCGTGATATTGATTTTTAAATTCTCTGCTTCGTACAAAATCCTCTTGAGCTAAATCTAATTGCGCCAATGCTTGCGCCACTAAATTCGTGTCGTTATAATTTACAGTCGCTAAATTTGTTCTTATCCGCGGAGGAAATTGTTGTGCAATCGTGTAATTGGTCTCATACGCCGTTAACGGTGGTTCGAAATTTCGGGCTTCTTTTATTTGTTTGTAAAAATAATCTTGCATGCTGCCTTCTTTTTCTTTATATCTACGTGTGGCCCATGCACTTTTAAATCGCACTTGGATCGGTATATCGTAAAATTCTTTCTTAAAAGCATTTTTAAACATTTCGAACGTTGATATTTCTCTTTTGTTAATCTCGTACCACGTTTTAACTCTTCCTTCCACAATATTTTCCAGTAAAACTAGTTTGTTTTCCGCGCGGCAATTTTTTAATCGGAAGTAACGCTCGACCTCACCCAAATATTCTATCGGATTTTTACTTTCATTAAATTTTCTCGTCTACGTTAATGTTTAGATTTTGTAATTGAGTGAATATTCCCGTGACCATCTCACCATTTCCATTTTCGTTCGCCCGTCCGGGTCCATTTTGCGTTGGGTTTTCGTTTCTTGTCCCTTGTGCCGTTCGGAGATTCTCAAATTCTATCCTTTCTTGTAGAAGACGCTCTCGCTCTTCTCGGATTCTTCTCCATTCCTCTTCGATATTGATCTCCTCGCGTCGAGTTTCTGGCATTTCTGCTGATTGTTGCCTACTAATATTTTGAATCGGGTTTAATCGTTTTTTTGGGATTGCTTTGGGTGAATCGGCTTTGCGTTTGATAAGCGTTGTTACTTTTACACTTGATAGCGACTCGTTCCCACTTTTATCTTTTGCTCTGGTTATTCTTGGTGAGACCGGTCGCTTTATTTTCGGCATATATTTTACTATTTCTCTTTCTCGTCAAGTACATTTATTAACGTTACTATTCGTAATACTTATTTTTCTTTTTATAATTCAATACTTATCTCAGACAGGCTTGGTTCTGCCGTAAGTTGGGCGCCAGTTTTATTGTCTTTTATTAGTTCTTTATCAGGATATTATTCGAGGTATCGCTTGTACTTGTTGGGAGAGAAATTGGAGACGTGACAATTAAACTTTTGAAATTTCTATTTTTATTCTTGACCGATTCCTTCGACGGACGAACACCTACTGATCGTCTCGGCTAATAATCGTGATACCTCACCGCTCGAGATTCGTCTCCCTCTCGACGCACTCACACATACATTTATTTCATTTATTCGTGGGCCCACTATCACTCATTACACTACGTCTCTGGTCGATTATCAATTAATAACCGAACGCAGAAGACACAAAGTTCTAATCCTGCAAAATATCATACCGAGAGATAATCCGCACGTTATCTCATCGAGTAATGTATGCCAAAATTTATTGTCGACATTATTGTTTTAACTAAAATTAAGAATCGTAGCCTGTAATGCGAAACCCTAAGAGCTGTAAGCCGAAAGCAAAGAAAAATGAAAATAAAAGATGAATGAGAATACAACTCAAAATCGATAAACGAAAATTCATACGAACTTGGACATAGAAGCACCAATTATCGTGATCATTGAAAATAAATAAATACAAAAAAATTGTCATTGAATTATGCGCAATCTCTAGGGCCTCGAAAAACACAGAAATAGAAAGTAATATTAAAATAAAAATTAGTGGACAAAATTGTCATCGAATTACGCGCAATCCCTATGGCTTTGAAAGCGCACAAATAAAAGACAAAAATCAGATCGACCCCAACGTACAAGTACAACGGAATACCTGCTGCATTCGAACAAGTCGAAAAGACCTCTGAGTTGACGTAACGTGAAACGTATCCGAACCTCTGTCGAGCGACATTTTGTTCAATAAATAATAAAACATAGCTGACCGCCACGGTGCGTTATCTTAGAATAGATTCAAAAGAGTGCAGCAGTAATATAGTAAACGGAATCGTTCTTCTTTAGTATTGAAGATCAAATTGAAACATATTTTTCTAAATTCAATCGTTTTTAAAAAATAAAATTTACAAAAGAATCGAATTCAACCTGTTCTACAAATGGAAAAGGATATAAAAGAAACAAAAATAAAACGAAATGTTGCGACTTGCGATAAGCGAAAAGCGAAGCCGTCGCAGACAATTTCAAAATAATACAGCCGCTGACCACCACAGCGCGTTATCTTAGGACAACTAGTCCAAAAATCAAACAAAATCAAATCCTTTCCAGATTCAATAACAAAACTGTAAAAACGAAATGTGGCGACCTGCGATAAGCGAAATGGGAAGCCGTCGTACACATATTCGAAACAAAATTCAATGTACGAACGGAGATCAACGGACTCTCTTTCTGTCGAATGCTAAGCCTCAGCATAGCATTCGTCTTAATGGGGGAGGTGTTACGTCCTGGCTCCGTTCGACCTTATAAAATAACCCAAAATTCGTTATTTTAATTATTATGATTCGTATCGAGGTGGGAACTTCCCAACCGTCGAGATCTCACGGTGACGATCCGCAAAACTGCTGACGTTGGAGATCTCACGGTAACGAGAAGACGCTCCACACCTTCCGAACGCACAAGGTCCAGCTTATCGCTGACTTCGCGCGCGGATTAATTTTTATAATGATGCAGGGCACCACTTTTCAACAAATTATTGGCAGTCTGTTTTCAGTGGCTCGACCTGCATGGTCGAAGCCACAACCGGGGTGTCGACCACCTCGGCCCCGGTCTAAATTATAATAGATCAAAATTGTATTCACTATCCGCGTACCGAGTGTAAACCCAGTGCCGCGGACAATTAAAATAAACATTGTTAATTGTTATCGTGATTATTCACTATGTTAATCGGGGCGTACCCACGATTAACATCATTTGTTCCAAAACCCCAATTATTAAACATAAAATTCCGTTCCTAGGCAACTGGCTCCAATCCCGAGTTTGTTATTACAAACCCAAAACCGGAGCAACACATTTTCTACGACCACGGTAAACCAACGAAATACCGGGACGTAACAGTAGTATTTAGGGTTAATGTCATTCGCCGATCGACTTCCATTATGGAATTTAATTGTAGATTTTCTTCTGTCCTTATAGCTGTTGAATCGCACTTCGACGTGCTTATGTTCGACGGACAGTTGTCGTTCATACCCATGGGCACAAATTATCAATTTTTGTTTTGCGCTGCAGCAGCGGGTTTCTCTTCGTGTAACAAAGTGATGTGTCTTTCGTTACACTGAGAGCAGTTCCGGAATTTGTATGCTTTACTCCCATACGAACGTAAACAATTCACGCAAAGAGATGCGCCCTTTACAATTTTAACGCGATCTCGAACGGGGAGTTCGTGGAATTTCTCACATCTGTAAAAAGGGTGAGATTCTTCTGCACAGACCGAACATTTGGCGGATGCTGTGGTGACGAACTTTTTGCCTGAACTACCCTTCATTGAATCCCTTTGGTTGATTTTATACGACAACGAGTTTCCTTCATGTTCCTCCCGTCCATTTGTCTGTAACGACTCTTACCATTTTTGCCTAGTCGATTTATGGAGTTTTTCTACGAGCAACTGCAACACTCCAGCTTCCACACCCAGTGATTTAAGTGACATCATGTGCTGTTGAGTTTCATCGGCCAACCGCGGTTTCTTTCGTTTGCGCAGGTAAATTTTAAATGAGACTTAAATGTCGCGTTATTATTAATCTTTCGTCTTGATACGATCGTTGTAGTAAATCCCATGCCCACGGGCAATTTTCTTCCGTGATGTTGAAAATATTTAATTTACGTGCGGTATCGGAGGTGAAACACGCTTTCAAGTATTGTAATTTTGTGACGTTACTTAATTCACGTCGACTACCGATCATCGCGAGTAATGAGTCCTTAAAACTGAGCCATTGCTCGTATTTGCCATCGAACTTTGGAAGAGAAGCCTCTGGTAGCCTTAACCGCAGAGTATTCGACTGTGATGCTTCGTTGGTATTTTGAATGTCATTTGTTGATGGAATTTCACTCCCACTATCGCTTATATATTGTGACGGGTTCGACACAAGCGCAAGAGAATTTTGAGGGAGAAAATAAATAAACACTGCGAAAAATGAATTAAAATAATAAAAACAAGTTTCGGATTTATTTAGCAGATTTTATACAATGGAAAATTCGGGGCGCCAGCTGGTTAACTCGGTCCAGCAACCGTTACAAAAATGGTCAAAATTATCAAACGAAAACAATAATAACTAATTTAATTAACGAAATAATTGAAGGGTAATTAATAGGGCCGGTTCAGGGAGAAGCTAGGAGATCTTAAACTCAGGGACAGAAGGTCCCTGAAACTCAGGCGTCTTATTATACCAGTGACGACAAAAGGGGAGCGGGCGAGCGAGCCACGCGCTGGAGCGAACCACGCGAACACTCGAATCGAGTTCGGCCGGCGAAATCCGATTGATCGAACGAAGCGAAGCCTCGCTCGATCCACGCACAAAAATCCGATGACGGGACTCACTAATCGAAAAGGGGAACACGGGGTGGGCGATCGACGAGGGGGATTAACAAAAAAATGTGACGACGGGGCTCGAAAACGCGGAGAAAAATCCAAAGACGGGATGGGCGCGAAACAACGGGGAATGACGAGAGAAAAAAAGGGGCAAAGTGACTTCGCGGGGGTGGACGGGGAAACGACTCGAGGCACAACGCTCGTCGCGTCGACTGACCGACGAAATAAACTCTTTCTCGAACGAAAAGTTCGAGAAAGCAACGAAAACTTGATCGGGAATTTGGGAAAGCACGAGGGGATAATGGCGTCGCACGCCCGGCAAGAATCGAAAGACTTACGTGTCTTCTCGTTTTCCGAGGGAAAAAGCGAGAATCCGGTGCCGAAGATTGTCCCAATCGGTCCAGAGAGCGTCCGTGGGAGAGCCGGGTCGTCGTTGAAAAGAATTGAGGGTCACGATGAATTCACACAAAACCAAAAAAAAAAGATCAAAAAAGCAATAGCGTGTTGGCCCGGTCGTGTCCGAAGCGGAAGTGTGGCGCTCCGGGCTCTCCTCGAGCTCCCGGCCGCGTGATAGCGGCTGGTTCGAGGCTTTTCGAGGCCCGGGAGCGACAGCAGCCAATCAGGCTGCGGCGTTGTAGTCGGCCGTCGTTCGATCGAATATCGAGCGCCGGCCTCGCGAGATCGCGCACCGATGGCGCCACGCTGTCTGCCTCGCGAGACCGAGCCTCGATAAAAGATGGCAGCGCCCACGGCTGTCAAAACGGCCGTGGCGCGATCGTACCGACGGCCTCGCCTCGATGCCGCGGAACCCGCTGTTTCCCTCCGACCTGACGGACAAGCCTATTGTCGGAGGGACGATGACGGACACGAGCTCCGCGACTCGACGATGTCGACAGGGCTAAGGGGGGGGGGGGCTGAGGGGGAACATAAAATATGACACGCGGGGGAGGGAGGGAAAAACCAATTGAAGAGGGCAACGCAATTTTCGGGATCGCTCGATCGGTGGGTCGCTCGCCCGCGCTCGCGTGAATAATCGCAGTCAGGATGCTGGTCCAGCGACGGTCGTCAGCCACGTTCGGTCCTCCTCGGTCTGCGGGAGCTAGAAAATAAGAGAGAAGAGAGCCGGTCCCTTTCGGGGATCCGGCGACTCCCGCTGCGGCTCGACGCTGGCAAAAAAAGATAGAAGGAAAAAGTGACAACGTCACAATATATGACCTGGTTATTTGCAGAAATTTGTTGTTCGACGTCGGAAATCAAAACTAAATATTCTTTTTGAACAGCTATTCTTTCTGCTGTATGGTCATTTTGAGTGTCTAGTTCATCTAATTGATGGCACACGTCATCAAAGCCCGCGAACGTTTGTCTGGATTTATTTAGTCGCGTGGAAATTCTGGCGCTGTCGATTGTGCGGTCTGCCTCTTGTTGTAATAGAAAGTTTTCAAACGACGTTACTTGCGGTTTAAAATTGCCGCGTTTTTTGATGAGAATTTTAACAGCGTTTGCGTTTGCCATGATTATTGAGAAAATTTAAGGGATCAGATCCTGTGGGAATATCGGTGATAATAATTGTCAACGAGCTTACTACTTTGTTGCCAACACCTCGTATTGTTGGATGGAGTCCACGCCGTTGACGTTGTTCGTCCCTGTTGTCGATCTGCCACGTCCTTCCTCAGTTGGAGATTGATGACGAACTTTGATGATGAGTTTTTTTTTTGAATGTTCGAATACTAACTTCACTTTTATTTTAAAGTTTATTCACTAAATCCGGCTCAAAGGACCAAAATGTTTCATATTATATTTCTTTCGCGAGGTTAATAGATCTAGTGAGATTGTAAGGCTCACTACACATGGAGGTGACGAGAGAAATTCACGAATGCCAGACTCTAAATTAATGGAGGATGACTAGTTGCGTATAAGAAATAACTATGGATATTGAATGAACTAAATTTAATTTAAAAGATACATGAAGTTGGACCGCTGCTCTGGTCTGGTGGCTAGCGTGCTGGCCTCTTAACCAGAGCGACAGGAGGTCCCGGGTTCGATTCCCGGTCTCGTAATCTTTTCGGGAGAAATTAAATATGGACGTGACTAGCTCCAGATGTATATATGGGGCATACACAAGTACATGTACAGGTGTGTGCCACATTTATATAGCTGTAGACCGTGTTTACGTTCTCCTGACAAGATGTGACGTAGCTCCAAGGCCGGGGGGCGAGCCTAGGGACCGACTGTAGTGGCCCAGATTTTTCCGCAGTTTTCCGGGGCCCATGGTGCGTACTTATGTGCGAGCCATGGTGAATGCGCTACAGATTAAGAAGTCGGCTGCGGCCACACGGGCCCCGGGTGTCTGGTTCCGAACACTGAAGGGTGTTTGGTTGCCGACGCGGGCCGGACACCCGGGGAGGAGAGGGAAGCGGTGGCACAGAAGAACCATAAGGGATCAAGGTGCCTAGTAGGGGACTTAATTGGCCCCACCCGCAACCCTTACCCGCAATACTACTACTACTACTACTACTACTACTACTACTACTACTACTACTACTATCCCGGGGGTGAAACCCAACACCTACCGGGCGCGTCCCCAGGTTGCGGATCGGGGAACGTCCTAACCGGCCGCAAGACCGACGGACAGGGGCGAAATAAAATAACCCCCGTATACCAGCGGGTGCGGTGACGCTGCTCGAAAGAGATGTGCGAAATGATCCGCCCAGCGCAGTATGCGTGAAAACTCCCGACGTCAACGCGTCGCACCCAGGGGAGCGTCAGGAAGCCGATGAAGGGAGAGTGTGCAGGACCGGAGCGGATGCTCATCCCCGCTCAAACGGTCAAAAGCCCTCATAGCAATGGGGGTAGCTATGCGGGTGATCACCCCCCCACTCCCCAAGGCATCGCGTTCGGAGACGACCTCTCGCTCCGGAGTACCGTATAAAAACATGAATCAAACAACCCAAACAAACAGCAAAACAGATGAAGAGACGCAAACGACAGCACCTCCAGCCTACCAAAGCCTCGTAGACGCGACCACAAGCGCCCAAGCACCAAGCCTACAAACAGACTCAGATGCAACCAGTGCACCCCCCGACGACCCTATCGAGCAGCACACGACTATTCGCGACGCCGCGATTGGACGCGAGGACGGCAAGCTGAAAGAACTGTACGACCTCATACAGACCATGATTAGCACAATAAAGGCGAAACGCACCGTGCCGACGGAGGTCACCAAAAACGTCAAAGAAGCACTTGCGCTGCTCACGGACACACTAGCAAGCAGGAAAACCTGGAAAGATGCTCAACGAAAGCTGACGCTCGCCGAAGCCGAGGAGCGCGAAGCCTTGCGCAGCAAAACAACGATGCGAGATGAACCCGCACGGGCAAAACGCGCGGAAAACACGCCACGCCTTGCTCGAAACAAGCGCCCAGCGAACAGCCCTCCCACAGGGCCTGAAGAAACGGTGCAGAACGACGAAAACGGCAGTTACGCGATCGTGGCTCGCCGAAACAAGAAGCAGCGCACGCGCACATACGCGCCGTCTGCCGCCCCAGACGGCCCGCGGGCCGACGCGGAAACACCCGGCACGCGGGTTGCAGCCGCAGAGCACCGCAAGACTGAACGCAGAAAAACAGCAGCGATGGGAAAGCGCACAAACGCCGTCCTGATCAAGCCTGCGGAGGGTAAAACCTACGCAGACCTGCTCAGCGAGATCAAGGCAAAGGTCAACCCGGACCAACATGGAACGAACGTACGCGCAATACGAGAGACACGCGATGGTGGGGTACTGCTGGAACTTGACAGGAACTCAGTGCCCAACAAATCCTTCACGGAAGCAGTCGCAGCGGCGGTCGGCATCGGCGGCGCCGTCAAAGACCTTACTCCAACAGTCACCATAGAGATACGAGACATAGACTCCACCTCTACGGAGCAAGACATCAGAGACGCAATAACACGCGACCTGGGCGAAAGCACGGACATCAAAAGGGTAGGACTCTCAAAGAACGTCATCCGAGGACAACGGGTGGCCTTCGCGGACCTAAACGACAAGGCAGCACAGGAGATACTCGCCACCAGCCGTATCAAGATTGGATGGCTAGTCTGCCGCGTGAGACTGCATGAAACCATCCAGAGATGCTACAAGTGCCTCGGATACGGACACGTAATGAGCAAATGCAACGGCCCCGACCGCAGCAGCCTGTGCTACAAGTGCGGCAAAGGCGAACACAAAGCTGCCACCTGCAACGAGCCACCACACTGCGTACTGTGTGCCACAACGGAAGGTTGTGATACCCAACATATACCGGGTACCATGCACTGCACTAGCTACCGCCGCGCCCTGAAAGGAGGACCAAGGAAGCAGCAATGACGAACATCCTACAAGGTAATCTAGCACGCGGATGGACCGCGCAAATGCTGATGCATCAATTCATCTGCGAGAAAAACATCGACATTTGTGTGCTGTCCGAACAGCACACAAACAATCCGACCCCTCGCTGGATCGCAGATACCAACGGCACGGCCGCCCTGTGGGTGGTAAACTCGGACCTGCGAATAATAGACTATGGGTGCGGCGACGGTTTTGCCTGGGCCAAACTAGCCGGCTATACCATATTCAGCTGCTACCTCTCACCAAACGAAGGCATCGACACCTTCAGGCGCAAGCTCAGCAAGCTGGAGGACACGGTGCGTGAAACAGAAGGAGAATGCATAGTAGCCGGGGACCTAAATGCCAAATCGACTGAGTGGGGCATGGACTACAGCGATGGCAGGGGAAGCGAGGTGTCAGACATGGCAGCTCGGCTAGACCTGGTCATCGTCAACGCGGGAAACACCACCACATTCAGAAGAGCCGGCCAACGTGAGTCCATCCTCGATATCACGTTCGCCACCCCTAACATTGGTGCCAGAATCCAAGGCTGGAAGGTCATGGAAGACTACAATGCCAGCGACCACCAACACATCAAATATCACATCGCCAACGCCCAGCCCACCACCGCAAACACCATACAACAACACCCGATTAGGGGATGGAATGCAAGGAGGCTGGATGAACTGAAGCTGATCGAATACATCAAGGAGAAATGGACGCCCGTCGCCCCCACGACTGCATACACAGGTTCAGTCGCCGAGACCATCGTAGGAAGGACGATGGACCTTGTCGCGGCAGCATGCGATGCGTCGATGCCCGCCAGGCCGCGCCAAAACAAGAGGCGCCCGAACTATTGGTGGAACACCGAGATCAGCGAGCTCAGGAAGAAATGCCTATCACTCCGACGTAAGGTTGTCAGAGCTAACCGCAACCGACAGTCCGGCCAGCCCGACCCCCTAGCGGATGATTTCGACAAGGCCAAGAAGGACCTCAAAATAGCTATAAAAAACAGCAAGAGACAAGGATGGAGGAATCTATGCGCAAAACTGGACGAAGACCCATGGGGGAGAGCATACCAAATCGTCACCAAGGGACTTGGTAACCAAGCACACGTGCCCCCCTTGGAACTAACAGCAGCGAGAAAGATCATCGAGGACCTGTTCCCACGGCACCCACGGAGAACAGCTAGGAAGGAAAGCAATCCCGCGGCAGCACCTCCCTTCACTACACAGGAGCTGCAAGACGCCGCGACTACGCTCAAGGCAGGCAAAGCACCTGGACCAGACGGTGTCCCAGTAAACGTCATCAAAACAATAGCCAAAAGAGCACCCGAAGTACTCTTGACGATGTACAACGCCTGCCTGGCCTCCGGAACCTTCAGCAGGCGATGGAAACTGCAGCGCCTAGCACTACTTGACAAGGGCAAAGGCCCACCAATAACATCATCCTCGTTCAGACCCCTGTGCATGCTGGACGTTGCCGGCAAGCTCCTAGAGAAACTGATCAAGACACGGCTGACAGGGGCCATGGAGAGAACCGGCGGACTCTCCAGCAACCAACATGGCTTCAGAAAGCGGCACTCGACAGCTTCCGCACTCGGACAAGCTATGGCCATCGTCAAGCAAGCCTGGACAGGGAACCACAGATCCCGGAAAGCGTGTGTCTTCATCACCTTCGACATCCGGAACGCCTTTAACTCCGTAGGATGGGAAGACATACTCGACGCCCTGAAAGATGACTTCAGGGTCGACGAGTACATCCGGGACATGGTCGACGACTACCTCCGAGAGCGGGTACTAGAATATGCCACGACGGAGGGCATATATAAAACCGAAGTCACGGCCGGGGTACCACAAGGCTCCGTACTGGGCCCAGACCTTTGGAATGCACGGTACGACGACCTCCTAAGGTCAGAACTCGCCCGGGACACACACTTAGTCGGATACGCAGACGACGTGGCGGGTATCATCCTCGTCAGCAGCAGCGAGGACGCACGTAACAAAATCGGACACCTGGTGGAAAGGCTGACCAGCTGGCTAAAGCGCCACAACCTCGAATTAGCCGCAAGCAAGACCGAAATGGTCGTCCTGACCAGGCAACGCTGGTTCGCGAAGCCCTTCGCGATCAACATCGGTGGATCAGTCATAGAGGCGAAACACTATATCTCCTGGTTGTATTTAACGTGCCATCCCCGCCTCCCGGCATATATGACACGGCACCCATGTGCGAGGTGTGAGAATTAACGCCAGACAGGACGCACCACCGCGACTCACGAGAATGGCAAAATAAATTTTGCCAACCCGGTCGGGTGATTACCAAACCCACGACATCGTAATCAGCTCAGCCGCGGCCCCTTGGTTAGAGGGGAGGCACTTTCAAAACCCCCTACGTTCTCTGCAGGAACGCACCCGAGTTGGGACTATGCAACTCACTCATGTCGGTACTACTGCCACCACGAGGCCAACCTCAAAATTGGCCGGGGAGTGGTGCAAGCACCACCGGGCCCCCGGCCCCCATGGTACCAATCACCGCCACTGGTCGGACGTTCACGGTCCAACATGTCCCGCTAAAGTTCCGATTTCTGATCCAATACGGGTACTCTACACCCAGCTCGGGTTCGCGGGTTCGCCAAGCCCGAAAGGGCCGGGGCTTACGCCCCGACCCTCCCCTGCGCCATGCACCACCGTCATACACCGTGGAAGGTGGGGCCATTCTCCGGCACCCACCTTCCTTCCGACACCTCACTGTGGAGCTCCGGCTCTTCGGGGTTGGGTTGACAATCCCCCGACCGCTCTGAGCTCCACTCACCTCCTCCGACGTTCCCAACAAACGCCTCCACCCTCCGTGCAGCCACTTAGCACCCCGCGCTTGACGCACCACGCTCCCGTGTGTGCTCGCGCCCTATGTCCCACCAGACATCACCGTGTTTCCGTCCCCACCAGACGCAAAACATCCGTGCTTTCGCACCAACACCGCGAGGACCGTAGTCTCCACACTCGCCAACGTCTCCACCAGACGCAAAACAAAACGTGCTTTCGCACTAACACCGCAAGGACCACCGTTTCAACACTTGCCAACATCTCCACCAGACGCAGCTCAACACCGTACCCAACTGAGCAAGGACCGAAGTCTCTTGCTCCCCGTCGGGGCCGATACTCATGTCCGAAGACCAAGAGCACCGACCCTGGTGGTGTTTCGTCTCGGCCGCGTAGTCCGGCCGGATCTGTTCTGGACCGGGTGGGACCGTGCCCCGGTCTTACTAAGTTCCGGCTCGGACCACTGACCTGCCCCGGCCGGTACTCGTGGGAGCGGCTCGACCATTTTCTGGGCCTGGGGCATGGCGGCTCGCGAAGCCCCCCCGCCTCGACAAGGAGCCACCTCAGGGGGGATAGAGGCGAAACACTCGGTCCGATACCTGGGCCTCCAGATCGACGAGAAACTGACCTTCTGGGAACATTTGAACAAGACAGCAGAAAAAACAAACCAGCTGGTGGCGAGCCTGACAAGAATTATGCCCAACACGTCCGGGCCCCGCTACGCCAAGAGACGCCTCCTACTCAGCGCGGTACACTCCACGCTGCTGTACGGCGCCGAAACGTGGGCAGACCAGCTCACTCACGAGAAGTATAGGCAGAAACTCGCGTCAGTCCAGAGACGAGCTGCTCTCCGCGTCGCGTGCGCATACCGCACCGTATCGGAAGCAGCGATACTAGTAATAACAAAAACGGTGCCAATAGACCTATTAGCGAAAGAGCGCAAAATACTGTATGAGCGGCGCACCGCAGATGGTGTAGTCGACGAGGACACACGAGAGCACGAAGGTAAACAGACAACCGAGGAATGGACGCGCCGTTGGCAAAACTCGGACACAGGTAGATGGACTGCCAAGCTGATACCAACGCTTGACATGTGGATCAGCTGTAGACACGTGGAGACAAACTATTACCTCACACAACTCCTCACTGGGCACGGCCTATTCAATGCATACCTCCATCGCATGGGGCTGACAGACACCCCTATGTGCAGGTATTGCCCCGCAAACACAGACGACGCCGACCACACGTTTTTCCGCTGTGAGAGATGGGCGGCAGAAAGAAACGCTGCAGAGAGTGCCACTGAGAGCACGATGACGCCAGAAACCCTAATCCCTACCATGATAAGCTCCGAGCAGAAATGGGAGGCCATCATGAAATTCGTAGAAGATGTGCTCAAAGCGAAAAAAGCAGAACAGCCACAGCCACCCACGGTGAGTGCCTAGACGCACGGCACGGGTCAGTCTGAAGTAATGCGAAAGCGGTTTCCAGACTGACCACCCACCCAATGGGAGGGGTAGATAGAGGAATGTTTTTAGCCAGTAAAAATCTAGCACTACCGACAAACAACAACCCGTCGGTGTCTTTCGAAGATTTTTCAACCTCTAATTAAAAAAAAAAAAAAAAAAAAAAAAAAAAAAAAAAACTACTACTACTACATGAAGTTCAGTTCGATAAAATATATTGACTCGGCAACGTTTAAAAAATAATATTGGTTGACTCGGCAACCCTAGAGTCTCCTGAGTGAACTCGGCCACTCTCTCCAAAGAACTGTCTCTCATTTTTGGGGAAAATGCAGAGTTCGAATTTACTCCCACTTCTTCAAGTGAGGTGGGAGTTTGTAGAAAATAGAAAGAATGGGGAAACGCGTACTTTCCCGGCTCCATACCTGATGTCCGTGTATATACCTGATTGCAAAAAAACCCGAATCATAAAACATCTGGCCAGCAGAAGGCTGGACAGACTTTGACCATCGGACGTTCGATGAATGCGGGTATTAAAAAAAACCCGAAATCGGCTTGGAGTCGTAAAACAAAAAACCTTCGTCTCCGAGAATTACATTTTAAAATTTCTCAAACAGTTAATCCTGGAGAATCCCAAGAAATAAACGAACATATGTGTAACTAATCCCAGTAAACGTACGAGTCCCTTTTAGAGAAACATATATAAGGAATTATTGTCCCTTTTAAGGCTAGTTATTTTTTAAGAATAGTAAATAGCGTCTCAGTCGACGCTCCAACTCACTTTAGGTATGGCTGATGTTGAATTGCATTCAAATGATGAAATGTAAGCCAATCTAAATAGATGATCCCAGGCGGTGACCGTAACGTGACTGCTTAATGCGTCACACAAAGTCTGGAGAGCTGGATTAACAATTGACGAAACTAGAAAGAAATAAGGGTTCATCATGAACAAATTTCGTAAGAAGATTAACTGGATTTATTGGATGCGCAGGGACTACCTCCCTCGGATTTAAACACGGGGTCAAAAGTGTCATGTTTTAAAAACTCTTATCATAGGTGCAAGGCAATCCCGCTGTTTCCCAGGAGGGTTCAAGAGACTTGGCAGAGGCTCGCTCAAAGGTATATTACTGAGCAAAATTTTCAGCCTCGATAAAGGTTTGATAACTCAGTCAGAAATGCTCGTTCTGCTACTTTAGATGAACTTTTTTTTCAACTGGCACAGGCTTCCGAACAGGGCCATTTTTCGACGATTTTTTGGTTTTTGGAAATAGGCTACCTATCTAGTAGAATTTTTTGAGGGAAGGTGTTTTGTCGACACTCGCCAACTTCCCACTGTGGCATCTTCCCCTCGTGCAACTCGACATTTCAGGACCTTTTTGCTGGGGATGTTCAGTTGGACAAATGTCGAGTTGCTACAGTGGGAAGTTGTCGAATGTCGACAAAACACCTTCCCATTTTTTGATACAATTTTAGTTAGGACTAGCAACAACGCGGGCGCGACGTGCCCGCATGTTTTTTGGCTACTCCCTTTATTAAATCACCTACATTATCATACATCAAGAGACTCGGCAGAGTCTCGGGACAAGTACATTTGACAGCGTCGTCTGCTGGCCCGAGACTCACTCGAGTATATTATCTCTAAGAAAAGCGATTTCGCCAGTGGGGGTAGACACTTTCTTGAATTACGAAGCTCAGGGGTAATTTCATGATCTGAAATTTGGACTGGAGACTAATTACGTTATCCCCCCTCGATTGAGCCATAAATCAACCCGATTGATGCCGTAATTGCTGAAAAAAAACTTTGCACGGGCAAAATTATGCGCCGATCGAAGTGTGCGTGCGTGTATGTATACGACACAGAGAAAGGGCCCGTGTGGCCATCGTGTTTCTGATTGGTCGTGACTGACGGCATCTCCAGCTGTTCCCATTCGAGGAAAACCTGTTGGTTGATAGTTCACGAATACATCTTCATACATGTGTCGTTCAATTTCGCGGTGATAAATATAGAAACATTCGAAAGTCAGCTGGTCAAAATTAGAAAATCATAACCTAAAATTCCGCTAGCAATCGTGTATATTTCGACGGCCCATATTGACGCGAGTGTGAGAGAGATAGCTGGAACGGGTTGACATTTTTTGCCGACTTTGTGATGAATAATGTGCTAAAAGCTCTGACAGTTCGCCATAACCTCACTAATGCTAATTTGCAGTTGGCTTTAACGACATGCTCCAGTGACAGGGAAATATGCTTCAGGAATGAATATGCTTTACAACCATTGCTCTATTCCTAAGCCCACAATTTTATTCATTTACACCATATTTAAAATCGCCGCTGGCATATTAGATTGATTGCGGAGCGACAATAACTCTCAGCGACATAAAAATCTTGTCGCTGAGCCACATGAAATTCTTATTGCAGCCAGCTATCCAGAAGCTCCAGATAACTCTCAGTGGCATAAAAATCTTGTCGCTGAGCCACATGAAAATCTTGTTGCTGCGAGTTATCCGGAAGCTTTGGATAACTCTCAGCGACAAGTTGTTGCTCCGAAAGGAACCAATTATTGTGGAGCGATATGAATATCTACAGCAGAACTAACATCGCCGCTGGCGTTAGATTAATCGCAAAGCGACAATAACTCTCAGCGACATAAAAATCTTGTCGCTGAGGCGCATAACAATCTTGTCGCTGAGGTACATGAAAATCTTGTCGCAGCCAGCTATCCGGAAGCTCCAGATAACTCTCAGTGGCATAAAAATCTTGTCGCTGAGCCACATGAAAATCTTGTTGCTGCGAGTTATCCGGAAGCTTTGGATAACTCTCAGCGACAAGTTGTTGCTCCGAAAGGAACCAATTATTGTGGAGCGATATGAATATCTACAGCAGAACTAACATCGCCGCTGGCGTTAGATTAATCGCAAAGCGACAATAACTCTCAGCGACATAAAAATCTTGTCGCTGAGCAACATAAAAATCTTGTCGCTGAGGCGCATAACAATCTTGTCGCTGAGGTACATGAAAATCTTGTCGCAGCCAGCTATCCGGAAGCTCCAGATAACTCTCAGTGGCATAAAAATCTTGTCGCTGAGCCACATGGAAATCTTGTCGCTGCGAGTTATCCGGAAGCTCTGGATAATTCTCAGCGACAAGTTGTTGCTCCGGAAGGAACCAAATATTATGGAGCGATATATATATGCAAAAATACCATTCTCGAGAAAAATTAAGATTATGGCACGCGTTTACGTTTCCTTTCAGCTCAACAAACTATGTAGCTTGAAAAAAAACCATAATTTATACCAGTTTTACTCGGAGAAGAGCCATTTTCGTTTGAAAATTGATGAAAAATCGTCATTTTCAAGCAAAAATCATGGTAATGGGCAAAAAATCATATCTCGGTGGAAAATAAAGATAGAGACATGACTCTGGGCTTAAATTGAGCTCCACAGAGTATATTTGAAGGAAAAAAATCAGCATTTCATTCGCATGGAGCCAAGAATAAAAATTCTTCGCGACAAATTCATGTTAAAACTTTGATTTTTTCCAACTCAAGGTCGAAAATCGAAAATTGCATTCACGCGGTAAATTGAGAATCTGGCGCTTGTTTTCTCTCCTTTTCAGCGTATCAAACTGAACGGCTGGAAAAAAAGTCATAATTTATACGATTTTTACTCGGAGAAGAGCGATTTTCGTTTGAAAATTGTCGAAAAATCGTCATTTTCAAGCAAAAATCATGGTAATGGGCAAAAAATCATATCTCGGTGGAAAATTGAGATAGAGACATGAGTTTGGGCTCAAATTAAGCTCCACAAAGTACATTTCTGGGGAAAAAATCAGCAATTTATTCCCATAAATCCAACTAAATAAAATCTTCACTCTCAAGTCTTGTAAAAATTTCGTTTTTTTTCTAAGCTGATGGTGGAAATGCAAAAATACCATTCTCGAGAAAAATTAAGATTATGGCACGCGTTTACGTTTCCTTTTAGCTCAACAAACCATGTGGACGAAAAAAAAAACATGATTTCACCGTCATTGCTCGGAGAAGAGCGATTTTCGTTTGAAAATTGATGAAAAATCGTCATTTTCGAGCAAAAATCATGGAAATGGGCAAAAAATCATATCTCGGTAAAAAATTGAGATAGAGACATGATTCTTGGCTTAAAATGAGCTCCACAGAGTACACTTCTAGGGAAAAAATCAGCAAATTATTCCCACCGGACTGAAAAAATTGGAGACTTTCAATCAGAAAAAAGAAGTGATATCCTAGCCAAAAATCCCCTCCCGGGGAAAAAAGCCTGGACAAGTCCATTTGTTCATGACCCCCGTTTCCAATTGTTTTCACAGACAAATCCAACCCCCCTAAAAAAGAATTGAAATAAAATGAAGAATAGAAAAAAACCCTCGGAAAAAATGGCTCCTAAAAAAATGGAGAAAAACCCCCAAAAAAAATCAAAACAATTGAAAAAAATACAATGTAAAAATGGTAAAAAAAAAAAATTGATGATTTTCGCTCAGCACTAAAAATTCTTGATATCCATAAAAGGACAAGTATTCCATTGATGGCTGAAAATCAATTAACGAGAAAAAGGGAAAAGTTCCAGAAAACACGGCACAAAAAAAAGAAACCCCTAAATACACAATGGCGAATCGAAAGAAAAACTTGCGTGACGCGATGGAAAACTAAAGTTTGCCATCGCATGTTGAGCAGTTGAGCGGATGCGCACAGAGTACTTGTCCGGCCCGAAAATTTTTTATTAGAAGTGCTCATAGGTGTTGATCTTGACATAACGTAACTGTTTGGTCTCAGAAAGCTTTTTAGAAAAGACACGTGAATGGTCGGTGAAAATCTCGAGTCAATCAAGGTTCTCTCTTAAACCGATTTATATTTCAAGCAAATAATACAAAAATTCCTAGAAGTGCAATTTTTTCCGATGCATTATGGGTCATTGAATTTAACTAGCTGCATCCTAATTATTCATTAGTTGTTATTTTTCTATGTATCCATACTCGTGTAAAATATTGCACAAATAATTAATTTATTAATGGCTGTGGCTATTCGTCGGGATATTTCATACACTAAAAAGCATGGTCGGACGAATTAGGCGTTATTCCCTTAATCGTTCGGATAAAGCGGAAACCATTGGATAAAGCGTGTCCGGACGAATATTATTCGTCCGGCTATCCGGACGACTAGCCACTGCGATTATTAAATAATTGTATATCAAATCGAGAGAAAACTTTGAATTTGTACCAATGCATTTGAATGTATAAGGTTCAGTGATGTTTGTATAACGCCCATCATTTTTCTCATGAATACAACCGAGTTGTTCTATCTATCTAAAAATAGCGGAAGCTAATACAAAAATTTTCGGGCCGGACAAGTACTCTGTGCGCATCCGCTCAACTGCTCAACATGCGATGGCAAACTTTAGTTTTCCATCGCGTCACGCAAGTTTTTCTGTCGATTCGCCATTGTGTATTTAGGGGTTTCTTTTTTTTGTGCCGTGTTTTTTGGAACTTTTCCCTTTTTCTCGTTAATTGATTTTCAGCCATCAATGGAATACTTGTCCTTTTATGGATATCAAGAATTTTTAGTGCTGAGCGAAAATCATCAATTTTTTTTTTTTACCATTTTTACATTGTATTTTTTTCAATTGTTTTGATTTTTTTTGGGGGTTTTTCTCCATTTTTTTAGGAGCCATTTTTTCCGAGGGTTTTTTTCTATTCTTCATTTTATTTCAATTCTTTTTTAGGGGGGTTGGATTTGTCTGTGAAAACAATTGGAAACGGGGGTCACGAACAAATGGACTTGTCCA
>OY998135.1:15615933-15653953 GCA_963921915.1 Hyposoter dolosus | reverse complement strand
GTGGCCCTAACGCAGTGGTTAGCGCTCCGGACTCCGACTCCGGGGTCCGGGGATCGAGTCCCACTCATTGTTAGATTTTTTTTAGGTGACCTTGGCCAAGGTTTTTCAGGCGAGATATTCTTTAACTCGCCTAAAAAACCTTGGTATAAAAAACATACGCCTAAAAAACTTAGGTATAAAAAACATCTGGCCTAAAAAACCTTTGACAACCTCGTCTGAAAAAATTTAAGACCCTTCAAAGAAAAAGAACTTCAAAAACCTTGGTATAAAAAACATCTACCCTGAAAAACCTTCGTATAAAAAACATCTCGCCTAAAAAACCTTGGGCAACCTCACCTAGAAATATTTAAGACCCCTTAAAATAATACAATGAAGAACAACCTCACAAGAATCTCGCCAAAAATTCAAAACACTTCAAATAAATACAAAAAGTATACAACAAAAAGTGGCAAGAAAGAATAACACAAAATGATATCATTCACGTGCAGTACTAAAATTTTCTGATATCAATAAAAGGACAAGTTTTTCATTCATGTCTAAGAATTGACTGATGAGTGATGAGACAAAATCATTTGTTATTAAAAAACGATGATTCAATTAATGAAGAACCACCGTACAAAAATCTCCTTGAAAAATTATTAAAAATACCTCCAATAAATATTAAAAAATACAACCAAAAATGCTCAAATAACGATAATGTAAAAATGGATCATTTGCGTTCAGCACTAAAATTTCTGATACTAATAAGAGGACAAGTTTTTCGTTGAGGTCTGAGAATCGACTAACGACTAATTAGACAAAATCATTTGTTGGCGAAAAAAAGTTTAATCTGAAAAATGAAATACACCTAAAACGAATATAAAAAATACAACAAAGAATGCTCAAATGAAAATCAATGAAAAAAAATGGATCATTTGCGTTCAGCACTAAAATTTCTGATACCAATAAGAGGACAAGTTTTTCATTGAGGTCTGAGAATCGACTAACGACTAATTAGAGAAAATCATTTGTTGGCAAAAAAAAGTTTACCTGAAAAATTAAAAACACCTAAAATGAATATAAAAAAAAATACAACGAAAAATGCTCAAAAAACAATAATGTGAAAGTAGTTCATTTACGTTGAGCACTACAATTTCTGTTACTAATCAGAGGACAAATTTTTCGTTGAAGTCTGAGAATCGACTAACGACTAATTAGACAAAATCATTTGTTGTCAAACAAGAGTTTATACTAACTTACAAGGCTTCAATGGTTTTTATTACTTTGACCATGTTTTTCGAATTTTCGCCCAGACTGATCCATGATACCCTTAACGACTGCCACCTCACCCGTACACGGGAAAATTTAAAATCTTTTCGGTGGTAACAGATCATACTACAGGTTATAACTTGAGGCCCCAATACTGTTTGATCGGTAACGATTTGTTAAACCGTCACCACCGTACGTTGAGCGAATGCGCACAGAGTACTTGTCCGGCCCATAACTTTTTATGCAAATTGCTCATTCAAGAAAAAATCAGGGTCCACATGCAATACCCACAGTACTTTATACCATTGTTGGTAAAATTGTGCATTGAACATAACTTAAGAAACTCCCAACCAAAAACTTTTCTTCCGCTCGGTAAAGACAGCTCACATACCTAGCGGGCGAAAAGTCGGTACAGAGGAAAGACGTAACCGAAAACATCGCGTCACTCGCAACAAAAAACTTTTCGTCGAATGGGAACAGAGGGATAAGTCGTCAATCGCAACCTATCAGAAAGACGAGAGCCACACGAGCTCTTTCTCTGTGTCGTATACATACACGCACGCACACTTCAATCATTGCATAATTTTGCCCGTGCAAAGTTTTTTCTCAGCAATTATGGCATCAATCGGGATGATTTAGAGCTCTATCGAGGGGGGATAACTTTAACTTTCTCCAGTTCAAATTTCAGATCACCAGATTACTTCTGGGTTTCATAATTCAAGAAAATGTCTACCCCCACCGTCAAAATCGTTTTATTCAGAGCTAATATAAATCTGCCGAGTCTCAGGCCAGCAGACGACTGAGCCGTGCAATGTACTTGGCGCGAGAGTCTGCCGAGTCTCTGGATAAATACATTCATTGAATAGAAAAAATCAACATATATTCTTTCTTTCAGCCGGGAAGTCACCGACGAATTTTTTGGATACTACCTTCATTGAGTCTAAAATGATTCTGTCTACAACGGAGTAGAGCCGTTTCGCCAGTTGAATCGTGAATTAAAAACGTCCCCAACCAAGAACAATGGATAATCTTTTATTCATATCATTTATTATTATTCTAATTATTATTTATACTGTGGTCATTGTGTCTTGTGACAATACAAAAGTAGTCAATCCACACTGATACCGGACGATGCCAGAATTTAACTCATCTCATGAAACTCTCATGAATTTAACTCATCTCTCGAGATCTCAACTCATGAAGAATGTATGAATCAATTTTAATTTCAAATAAGTTGACGTATACGTGTCTACATGACTATAGAGACACAACAGTTATATGTTGATTTTTTCTTGAATGAGCAATTTGCATAAAAAGTTATGGGCCGGACAAGTACTCTGTGCGCATTCGCTCAACGTACGGTGGTGACGGTATAACAAATCGTTACCGATCAAACAGTATTGGGGCCTCAAGTTATAACCTGTAGTATGATCTGTTACCACCGAAAAGATTTCAAATTTTCCCGTGTACGGGTGAGGCGGCAGTCGTTAAGGGTATCATAGATCGGTCTGGGCGAAAATTCGAAAAACATGGTCAAATTAATAAAAACCATTGAAGCCTTGTAAGTTAGTATAAATCCTTGTTTGACAACAAATGATTTTGTCTAATTAGTCGTTAGTCGATTCTCAGACCTCAACGAAAAATTTGTCCTCTGATTAGTAACAGAAATTGTAGTGCTCAACGTAAATGAACTACTTTCACATTATTGTTTTTTGAGCATTTTTCGTTGTATTTTTTTATATTCATTTTAGGTGTTTTTAATTTTTCAGGTAAACTTTTTTTTGCCAACAAATGATTTTCTCTAATTAGTCGTTAGTCGATTCTCAGACCTCAATGAAAAACTTCTCCTCTTATTGGTATCAGAAATTTTAGTGCTGAACGCAAATGATCCATTTTTTTTCATTGATTTTCATTTGAGCATTTTTTGTTGTATTTTTTACATTCGTTTTAGGTGTATTTCATTTTTCAGATTAAACTTTTTTTCGCCAACAAATGATTTTGTCTAATTAGTCGTTAGTCGATTCTCAGACCTCAACGAAAAACTTGTCCTCTTATTGGTATCAGAAATTTTAGTGCTGAACGCAAATTATCCATTTTTACATTTTCGTTATTTGAGCATTTTTGGTTGTATTTTTTAATATTTATTGGAGGTGTTTTTAATAATTTTTCAAGGAGATTTTTGTACGGTGGTTCTTCATTGATTGAATCATCATTTTTTAATAACAAATGATTTTGTCTCATCACTCATCAGTCAATTCTTAGACATGGATGAAACACTTGTCCTTTTATTGATATCAGAAAATTTAGTACTGCACGTGAATGATATCATTTTGTGTTATTCTTTCTTGCCACTTTTTGTTGTATACTTTTTTGTATTTATTTGAAGTGTTTTGAATATTTGGCGAGATTCTTGTGAGGTTGTTCTTCATTGTATTATTTTGAGGGTCTTAAATATTTCTAGGTGAGGTTGCCCAAGGTTTTTTAGGCGAGATGTTTTTTATACGAAAGTTTTTCAGGGTAAATGTTTTTTATACCAATGTTTTTGAAGTTCTTTTTCTTTGCAGGGTCTTAAATTTTTTCAGACGAGGTTGTCAAAGGTTTTTTAGGCCAGATGTTTTTTATACCTAAGTTTTTTAGGCGTATGTTTTTTATACCAAGGTTTTTTAGGCGAGTAGATTTATTTATGAAAACAAATGAAAAAGGGGGTCACCAACAAATGGACTTGTCCAGGCTTTTTTCCCCGGAGAGGGGATTTTTGGCTAGGATATCACTTCTTTTTTTCTGACTCCGAATGTTGTATATATTTCAAGTGTTTTAAATTTTTATTGGCCAAGGTTTTTTAGGTACCAAGGTTTTTTAGGCGAGACGTTTTTTATACCAAGGTTTTTTAGGGGAGATGTTTTTTATACCAAGGTTTTTTAGGCGAGTAGATTTATCTGTGGAAACAAATGAAAAAGGGGGTCACCAACAAATAGACTTGTCCCGGCTTTTTCCCCCGGAGGCGGGGATTTTTGGCTAGTTGTTCCATTGCTGATATTTTGTGCGATAAAATGGGATAAGAAATGGCAATATTAGCGTATTAAAGGCGTTGACTCGTTCTTTGCCATTTTTATAAAGTACATACAACTAAAGGAGAAAAATTAACACGAACAAAATTCTCAACATTTTCAGAGGAAATATTTTTTTACAAATATTTTGTTCAATAAATTCAAATGAAATTTTCAACATGTATATAGTAAGGATAAAGAGAGAAATTAAATTCTTTATATTTGTTATGAGTCACGATATAATGATAACTGATATTTTTAAAGATAAATTCGAGTTAAAGGCCGCAAGACGGGGTCGACGGTTTATTTGAAAACGAGTCTTCTCTCGCAATTTCGTCGAGAAAAATTTGAAGGAAATGATACTACATATTTCTCTAAAGATTCTCTAGGAGGTGCTTTTAGGAATGTCCCGAAGGATTTTTCGATCTCCTGGAGGATGAGTTTCCGTCGGATCTTTTGAGCTCTAAAGACTGCTCAAAAGGCAGACTGTCTTGAAAACTGCTTTGAAGACCGCTTTAAAGTTTTTTCCGGTAAAATAAGCTCTGTGGAGCTCAGATTGAGCCCTTATTGAAGCCTCTCTGTCAATTTCCCGACGACATATGATTTTTCGCCAATTACCATGATTTTTGTTTGAGAATGACGATTTTTCATGAATTTGTAAACGAAAATCGATCGTCTCCGAGCACCAACGGTAAAATCATGATTTTTTTTCGTCAAAATGGTTTGTTAAGTTGAAAGGAAACGTAAACGCGTGCCATAATTTTAATTTTTCTCAAAAATAGTATTTTTGCCTTTTCACCATCAACTGAGAAATAAAAACAACATTTTTACATCACTTGGGAGCGAATAATTTTTTGAGTTGGCTGTATCGGAATAAATTGCTGATTTCTTCCCTAGAAGTGTACTTTGTGGAGCTTCATTTTAATGAAGCTTCATTAAAATGAAGCTCCACAAAGTACACAAAGTAAAGAAACTCCACAGAATCATGTCTTTATCTCGATTTTTGAACGAGATATGATTTTTGGCCCATTACCACGATTTTTGCTTGAAAATGACGATTTTATGTCAATTGTCAAACTAAAATCGATCGTCTCCGAGCAACGATGATGATTTCTCGATTTTTTCCTCATCAACACGGTTTGTTTAGCCCAAATGGAGCATAAACCCGTCCCATCGTCTTCATTACTCGCCAGAAAACCATTTTTGACTTTTCATCATCGTTGTGGAAAGAACAAGTTTTTTTCCTAACTTTTAAGAGAAGAATTTATTGTCTTGGGATGATGGGAGGACGATGCTGATTTTTTTCCCGAAAATGTACTTTGTCCAGCCACATTTAAGCCTAGAATCATGCCATTATCTCATCTCCTCGCCGAGATATGATTTTTGGCCCATTATCACGATTTTTGCTTGAAAATTACGATTTGTCGTCAATTTTCAAACTAAAATCGATCGTCTGCGACTAAAAAAGGTAAAATTATGATTTTTTTTTCAGTCAACATGTTTTGATAAGCTGAAAGGAAGAGCAAACACGTGCCAATTTTTTACATCAATTTTGCAACGAAGAATTTACCGTGTTGGCTCGATGGCAGTACCATGCTGAAAACTGGTCGCTGTATAATATTTCGCTTCTTCCGGAGAAAAACTGTCACCAACACGATTTTTCTGTAGCTCAGCGACAAGATTTTTATGTCGCTGAGAGTTATTGTCGCTTCGCGATTAATCCAACTAGCAGGGAATAAATGCATTGCTATCAGAAAGCGATGAATGTTTTCCCCGTAAGAATCATTTAGACAAATGTTGTCGCTGCAAACGATTTCAAAAAACTTGTCACTCTATAATATTTGGCTCCTTCCGGAGCATAATTCTCAGCAACACGATTTTCATGTCGCTCAGCGACAAGATTTTTATGTCGCTAAGAGTTATTGTCGCTTTGTGATTAATCTTACAAACAGGAAAAACATGCATCGCTATCAAAAAGCGATGAATGATTTCCCCTGTATAAATGTTGTCGCTGTAAATAATTCCAGAAAACTTGTCGCTCCACAATATTTGGTTCCTTCCGGAGCAACAACTTGTCGCTGAGAGTTATCCAGAGCTTCCGAGTAGAACTCGCAGCGACAAGATTTTCATGTGGCTCAGCGACAAGATTTTTGTGTTATTGAGAATTATCTGGAGCTTCTGGATAACTGGCAGCAACAAGATTTTCATGTGCCTCAGCGACAAGATTTTCATGTGCCTCAGCGACAAGATTTTCATGTACCTCAGCGACAAGATTTTCATGTGGCTCAGCGACAAGATTTCTATGTCGCTAAGAGTTATGATCGCTTTGCAATTAATCTAATGCCAGCGGCGATGTTGGTTATGCTGTAAATATATAATCGCTCCACAATATTTGGTTCCTTCTGGAGCAACAACTTGTCGCTGAGAGTTATCCAGAGCTTCCGGATAACTCGCAGCGACAAGATTTTCAGGTGGCTCAGCGACAAGATTTTCATGTCACTGAAAATTATTTGGAGCTTCCGGATAGCTGGCAGCGATGAGATTTTCATGTGCCTCAGCAACAAGATTTTGATGTGGCTCAGCGACAAGATTTTCATGTCGCTCAGCGACAAGATTTTTATGTCGCTGAGAGTTATTGTCGCTTTGCATTCAATCGAATATCCCAGCGGCGATTTTAGATACGCTGTAAATGAATAAAATTGTGGGCTTAGGAATAGGGCGAAGGTTGTGAAGCATACTCATTCCCGAAGCATATTCCCCCGTCACTGGAGCATGTCGGTGGTAATGCCAGCTGCAAGTTAGCATTTGTGAGGTTATGACAAGCTGTCAAAGCTGTAAGCACAGTATTCATTTTTATCTTCCATAACCCTGCATTCTCGAGAAAATAAATGGTTAGCCAAAGTTTGTTGTTCGACTAGGAACAAGTTTGCAACTGTTATTTTCTCGAAAATACTAACGGCGTGAAAGAAAAATGTGAACCTATTTCAGCTATCTCTCTCACACTCGCGTTTATATGGGCCGTTGAAACATCGATGATGATTTTTTCATCACGATCAGCTAACGTTTTTCGCCCGCTCGTCTGCACTGTTTGTGTGTCGTCGGTCGCGACCAATCAGAAACACGCCAGCGCCGTGAGGCCTTTCTCTGTGTCGTATACATACACGCACGCACACTTCGATCATCGCATAATTTTACCTGTGCAAAGTTTTTTTTCAGCAATTACGGCATCAATCGGGTTGATTTATGGCTCGATCGAAGGGGGATAACTTAATTAGTGTACAGTCCAAATTTCAGATCATGAGATTACCCCTTGGCTTCGTAATTCAAGAAAGAGTCTACCCCCACCGTCGAAATCGCTTTATTCAGAGATAATATACTCGGGTGAGTCTCGGGCAAGCAGACGACGCTGTCAAATGTACTTGTCCCGAGACTCTGCCGAGTCTCTTGATACAAGGTTTTTTAGGTGATTGTATTGTCGTATCGACAATAAGGGATTGAGGTGTTAGCCGGGTTAATTGTTCAAAAGAGATTTATTTGATCAAAGCACAAAAGAATTACAAGAGTATATTGAAATTAAACTTGGGGTGATTTTGGAGTAAATTTGGAGCGACACGTGTTTCGACGCTTCCCGATAACGACTGCCGTCCTCGTGCCTTTGCTCGCGAGGCTTCGTCGTTCAAAATAATAATTATAATCCGCGTCGCATCAATCGTCGCGTATCTTTTGTTCGATTCGAGGAGCTCGTAATTTCGAGGATCCTACACTCGGCCATCCTGTGTTGATATCGTCCTCGATATCGTCATTCGGTTTCTCTTCCATCGAATTCCCCCTCTTCTTCATTCGGTCCTACTGTGTCACTCGTCTGTGTCTCGTACTCGTATTCGATCGGCTGTGACCATGGCTTCATATGATCGGCAGACGTACTCGTTGCGAACGGTCCGTCGTGCTCGCCAATTTTCTCGACCTTGTATCAGTCGTTGCGCAACACCATCGTAACTCTGTATTGACCGAGGAATTTGTGGTGGAATTTCTGTCCTGGAGCGAATTGGGTCCTTTTAATCGCTACCAAGTCACCACTTTTGTAGATTCTCGCCTCCTTATGTCGTTTGTCGTATCGAGCCTTGTTCTCGTTCTGGATCTTTGCGATGTTTTTCTTTGCCTCGTTTCGCATTTCGGTCCGGTTTTCGTCGAACGCAGTCACGAATTCTTCGTCGATTATTCTTTTGAGTTTTAAATCGTCTTTGCACGGCATGGTTCGACCAATCAGTAACTCGAAAGGTGTCCTGTTGATGCTTTGTTGGAACGACGAGTTTATTATCTGTTGCGCCTGGTCGACAAACTTATACCACTGGGCAGGGTCTTCTTCGGCTATTTTTTTCAGAATTGGGATTATCGCTCTGTTTACACGTTCGACCTGCCCGTTCCCGCGCGGGACGCCAGCGGTAATTAACACATGCTCGATGTTTCCGTCTCGGCAATATTGTTGGAAGATTTGGGCCATGAAGGCCGTTCCTCGATCTGATATTATGCGCCTCGGATTTCCAAAGATCGTCGCCTGTTTCCTTAATCTCGTGACAACGTCAAGTGACGTCGTGGATTTGGTGGGATAGAGTCAAACAAATTTGGTAAATGCGTCTACCACCACCAGCAAATGCTTGTAGTTCTTGTTCGTCGAGGGTAACGGTCCTAAGTGGTCGATGTGCAACGTGTCAAGGGACGAATCTCCCTTGTCGATGGGGTTCAGGAAGCCCTCGACTTTTCCTCCCTTTCTCTCGGCGAGTATGCAACTCACACAGCTGCTAATTACTCGTTGGATCATTCCACGCATCTGTGGGAACCAGAATTCACGCGACAACACGTATTCCGTTTTTTCCAGCTGAAATGTCCTCTGTCGTGCACTTTGCGGATCACTTCGTTTTGCATCGCTTTCGGCACGACCAGCAACGTGGCGCCATCCCGCACTTTTTATAAAATTTCGTTCTTTACTTCAAACTTCGTTTCGTCTCCGCTTTTTACTCGGTCTATTATTTTCGCGATCTCCGAATCGTCTTCCAGCGCCTTTCAAATCTTCGCACTCACCGAGTCGATACTCGACTGTATCGACATCACGTCAACGGGGTTTCGACTCAGCGCGTCGACGTGTTTCATCGACGTGCCTGGTCTGTGTTCGATGGTATAGTCGAACTCCTTTATCGCTAATGCCCATCGTGCTACTCTTAAGCATATGTCTTTCTTCGCCATCGTCAGGGCGAAAGCGCGGCAATCTGTCACTATTTTTATTCGAACACCGTACAGGTAAACTCTGAACTTCTTCAAGGATTTAATGACCGCCAAGATTTCCAGTTCGTAACTCGTGTAACGTTCCTCCATCGACGTCGTTTTCCAGCTCGCATAATACACGGGATGGAGCTGATTATCGTCGGTATGTTTCTGAAAAAGAATTGCGCCTAGACCGTGTATACTCGCGTCAGTATGGAGCTCTGTGGGCGCTTCCACTCGATACAGTCTCAGCACAGGTTCTTCGGCGAACGAACTCTTTAATGTCGCGAATGCCATCTCTTGTTCGCGCCCGAATTCAAACTTTTCGCCGGCCTTTAACAACTTAGATAAGGGTCTTGCGATCAATGCAAAGTTAGGGATAAATTTCCGGAAATATCCCGTAAGCCCGAGGAAGGATTGTACATGTTTCGTCGTGGTGGGCTTCGGGAAATTTCTTACAGCCGTCGTCTTGCGTTCGCTCGGCTTTACCGTGCCGTCCTCGATCACGTGACCGAGATATTCCACTCTTTTTACTAGGATTTGACATTTTCGCCAGTTTATGTTTAAACCGTGTTCGCTCGCCGTTTGCAACTCACGCGCCAGCTTCTCGAAACCGTCGCGTTCGTCTTCACCGAGCACAATTATATCGTCGAGGTATGCCAAAACCGATCCGTCGGTAAGGAAGTCACGAAACACGGCGCGTATTAGCAGAGAACAGAGATTTACATGGAACAGCAGGCCTTATGGGCGCGCTTGGCACGGTTTCTGTGGGGTCCGAATAGTGCTGACCCCAGCCACCGCAGCGCTGTTTTGTGTCTGTGTAAACGAATACACTGGCGCTGGGGTCATAGCGTGCGCTCTCTCGCACCCATGCGTTTTTCCGTTAGTGCGTTCTCGCTTGCTCTCACACGTTTTCTGATGCTTGGGGTGCTTGGGGTCCGATGCGTACTATATATTTTTGCATTCGTCTTTCTTAATTTATAAAGCTGCCGCAGCATTGAAGAACCATATGGGAATGATAATATAAAACTATTTGTTTTCTTATTCAATAACTGTATATTTAATAAATAATATAGTCTCTAATTAATTTCTCAAATGATCGGAACGGACATGAATTATTTTTAAGACAATATTGATAAACATTTAAGAAATGTTTCCTATCCCGGTAATCAAGATTCGCATTACCTTAAATATTTTCAACAATATTCTTAATAAAACAAACTATTGTAAATATCAAGCCCTTCTGATGAATGGGATCAATAAGTAGGTATATAATTTCAACGGTCGCTGTGGTCGCATGGCTATCGTTGAAGAACAGCGAGCCGGAGGTCTCGGGTTCGAATCTCCGAATGGAATTTTTTTTTTTTATTCCAAGCCCGTTACACGACAAAATTATTTTTGCCATCATTCAATGGAATTTAGCGAAATAAATATCATGGAAAATTTAGTTTTAGCGCCAAATAGCGTATATTACGACATTTGGCGCTGCTCACATTTTTTGACGGGAAACACTTCTTGACAAAGATATATCCTGAATATATGTTTTATTTAAAAAATTGACAAGGGTGTTCATGCAAATAATATATTGTTAGTTGCAGTATGGACGTCTTGATATTGGTGAAAGAAGTCTATAAAATGTAGCGCACTTTTTAAATCAGTTTGAATGCTCAGACTTTTCCTTTCCCCAGTTTTCCTTGTTTTTTCGTTCGGTCCGGCCCGTCCTTTTTACAACAGTTTTTTAATCTGTCGCCGACTGTCTGCGTTATTTCTCACAGCAAAAAAGAATTCATTTCTCTCATTCTGGAAACGTCTTCAAACGAGTACAGAGTGTTTCTTTACGTATCGAAAAATTTTCTACTGCTTATTGAATCGAATCTTTAAACGATTTTACTTGATTTTACGTAATTTGTGAGCCGTGTCATTTAACGATGCCGAAAAATAACAACTGCGCCTATAATGGATGTGATAATTCTGCACGGAAAAGACCCGATTTGAGCTTCCATCGTTTTCCTCGTGACGACGAACGGTATGTAGTCCGAAGATAAAAATCAGCATAATTTTAATAATCAACATTGCCAAAATAGATCTATCACGATACACACCAGATTATCTATTAAGAAAACTTTGTGATCTCGTTTCAGCGGACAAAATAACTCGATCAATTTGCTATGTCGATCGTAAGAACTGTAAGGTAATAGAAAATAATTCACTCTACAATACACCCGCACGAGAATGATTGTTTCGTAAGGATGTTGAGTCCCAAATCGTATATGATAAGAAAATTTCGTCTGTTTTTGTATGAAGTATTTAAGAGATCGTGTAAAAATTTCCCGTCGATTAGGAAGCTCGTTGTTGAACAATTAACATTAATAAATTAAATTTAATCAAATTTAGTTTTACGGAAACTGGTACAACTTTGCGATAATGTTTTTTTCATCCCTCAATTTTTTAATATCTACAATAAACTGAAAGCAATGGAAACAAAATGAAGTCTACTGATGAATGTTTTTTGTATTTGTTTAAAAAAATGTTTTTAACAAAATGTTAATTTTTTAGAAACGAGCTCCCTAATCATCGTGAATATTTTACACGACCTCTTAAATACTTCATACGAAAACATACTAAATGTTCAGAATTTTCTTATCATTTTTTATTTCAACCCTTAAGGTGGTGAAGTATTGATGATAGAATTCTCAAAATTTAATGTTTTTTTCATCAAGTATTCAGGAGGTCGTGTACGAATTTCACGACGATTAAGAAACTATTTATTGAACAATTACCATTAACAAGTTTCATTGGTACTCAACATCCTTCGACAACATCCTTGTCGAATGGGTCTTTCCTGTGTTTCAAACATAGTTTTTCAAGTTTGTTTGTTTAATATATTACATAATATACTATACTATACCATACTGCATATACTATATACTAAATATATGTATGGAAAGTGTTTTGCAGCAGAAAAACTACATTTTATTTTTCTCTTTTCCTTCTTTAAATAAATTTTTAAATAAAATGTTAAAAAAATTTTTTTAACTTTTCGGTTATGAGACCGTATCATGCTTTTGAAACTTTCATAAGCATGTAAAATTAATCGCTATTTATTCTTGGAATGTTCTTAATGAAACTGGAATTAAAAAAACAAAGAATAAGTCGCACGTTTCATTTTTATCCTTCTCTATTCAACAGTGCTATGGGAATTCAAACAAAAACTTGTAAAGATTCAGAGAAATTCTCACTTTTCAATCAATAAAGAATTTTTGTTTTGCAGATAAAAAATATTGGATGAAATCTGATCTGGTCGGAGTTACGCGCCAGTTTAATAATTAAAAGTGCAATATTTATATGTTAACATGTATCAATAAAAGGTACATAAATTATTTGAAATTTATCTTTCGTTTTCTACTGAAAAAAATTACAAGAATTAAAAAAAATGCTCAATTGGTTGAAAATCGCGAATTTTTTTACATCTCTACGAATTTTCGTTTGGATATCCACATGTCAACAAGGTGTAGCTCAAACCGTTCTCGAGTTATAAACGTTTGAATTTTACAGTGCCAAAACATACACACACATACATACATACACACACACATCCGGAAATTTTTTTTGGATATGATTTTTCGATTTTTTGGGACATTTTAAGCACATTGACATTGAAAACTGGAAAAAAAAAATTTTACCGTCACATATCTTCCTCTGTAAGGAAGCGAAATGAAGCGTTGCTTGTTTGCTTTGATACACTTTCCATAAAATGAATGAATATAACCCCCCTTTCTTAATTGAAACTTTATGTGATGACGCTTTCATTATTTCTCGGTTTGAAACTTACAGAATATTTGAATACCAAGTTTCGAGGTTTTAAATGTTTACAAGAGCATGAAGTACTATGTAATTTTTTTTCTGTTTAGCTCCAAGGAGTGGATCGCCCGAGCTGGGAGAAGTGACTTGCTGCAAATGGAACCTCAAAAGTTGCAGAATCAACGAATCTGTTCAATACATTTCGAAAAAACGGATTTCGTCACCAACGACCGCGGCCAGGGTAAGCTAATATTAAGTAAAGTTGCGCTACCAGCTGTGAGTAATACCGCGAGTAATCTAGTGCAATCAGAGCCCTCCACTGAACCAACAACCCTGACTGAAACAGAATCGCGTGTTTGTAAAACTATTGATGTTTCTCGATCGCGTGAAGTGGCTCCGGAGCCACGTAAGAAACCTCAGTTTTCTCGACGGGAGCAGATTCTAATGAAGAAGCTTTGCAACGGCAACCAGTAAATTAAAGAAATCTCGTCAAGATGTTCGTAATCTCAAGCGCAAAAGCGTAAAAAAATTATCAGTTCCTGAAATTATCGAGGGCGCCGCGTATCATGTAACTGGTGACCGTTTACTGCTTTTAAAAATGCAATTAAATCACATAAAGGTTTCACCGTGGTTAGAAGAAGAAAAGCAATTCGCTTTAAGTCTTTTTTATAAGTCGCCCAAAGCTTATGTTTATTTAAGAGAGCAGAAAAATACTGCTTTGCCTTGTGTTACTTTGATTAGACAGTGGGTAAACGATTTAAATTTAACGACAGGTATCAGCTCTGAATTATTCGAATTATTAAAAATAAAAGCTTCGACATTAGATGAACGCGAACGTCAATGCGTTTTGATGTGGGACGAAATGTCAATCAAAAAGATGCTGGAATATAACTCGAAAGACGATATTGTTGAAGGATACGAAGATCTTGGTCATCTTGGCCGTAATGACAAAGTCGCACAATATGCGCTCTTATTTATGCTTCGCGGTTTAACCTCATCGTGGAAACAGCCGATTGTTTTTTACGTCTCACATGGAAACGTTGCTGGCGTACAATTGCAGGAACTCATAACCACCGTTGTGAGCTCTGCATTTGGTGCTGGATTCGTTGTGAGATCCATGGTTTGCGACCAAGGATCTCCTAATAGAAAAGCAATAAGCGCCTTGGGGATAAATGAGGATAAACCATTTGTTATTTTATCGGGACATAAAATTTATTTTAATTACGACGTTCCTCATTTGTTCAAAAGCATTCGGAACAACATGCTTAGTAAATATTTTCTTATAGCACAATCGCGTATATCGTGGAGTGCCATTCGAGAATTGTACAATGTTCAAAGTTTTAAAGCGTGTAAAGCTGCGCCCAAACTAACCGACCGCCACATCGATCCAAATGCTTTTCAACGTATGACCGTTCGATACGCCACTCAAATCTTTAGCGCATCCGTCTCCGCCGCAATGACTACCGGAAGAATTACGGGAGATTTGCAAAATCCTTTTAACATCGCGACAGCTAACTTTGTAAAAAAATTGAATGATATTTTTGATTGCCTAAACAGTAGATTCGCCAACGATTCGAATCCACTTAAACGAGCATTATCAGACAAATCCCCTCAGGTACAAAAATGTTTAGAAAATGCGCTTCCTTGGCTGGATCAATGGACAGTATCGGGGAGTCCAAATCCACCGTGTTTCTCGGGATTGCGAATGGCTATCAAATCAGTTTTAATGTTTTGGAATGATCTCCGCACGGGGGGAAATCTGTACCTTTTGACAACTCGTTTAAATCAAGATCCGCTAGAAAATCAATTTGGAGTTTTGCGGAGGCGTTCTGGCCATAACGACAATCCGTCTGCAAAACAGTTTAGACATAATTTGCAATATGTGATTAATATAGATTTAGAAACAGCTCCGAGAGGAACGAATTGCGAGGAAGACGGAACTGTTACGTTGCTCGTGAAAAAATCGAAATTAAAAACTGATCATGTAAATAATGTGTCGGGTTCGTTGGTTTCTGGAGACGACGGAATTAATGAAAATGATAACGATCATATTATTATTAATAGTGAAGATGTGAGCGCAGCGAATATACGGATCGATAAAATCGATGAGATCGCTGGCAACGACGGACCAGACCGAACTATTGTAAGACCCATAGAGGAAGACGAAAGTTGTATAGTGACTCTTGAAAAATGTACAATGAATTATGTTGCTGGTTACCTCCTACATAAATGTTTAAAAAAGTTCAACTGTTCGGATTGTAAAGATCATTTCGTTAAAAGTAACCAGAATTTCGAAAATAATAACGAGCTTTTAGTTTTTTTCAAAGCCTACAAAAGTGCTGACGGAAACGAACTTGGACATTTAACAGCCCCTGTCGACAAGTTTCACACTTTGATAGTTGCTGCGTACAAACGATTTCAAAAAGAATTTTCCTTAAACTCACACAAAGTCGGCATTGGTAATTGCCTCAGACGGTGCATTCACGAAACTTTGACCGCGACTGACAGTGACTTCTGGCTGACAAACGGCGACTGTCAAGATCATCGCGATTTTATCGTAGATTTGTTCGTTCGCACACACATTTATAACTACCTCAAGTGGATATCTCGGGACATGAGGGATGCAGGAAAGAAAAAAAGATCGAGCAGTGGCGTTCCCGGAAAACCGGACCGTAAGATATTGAAAATTACTCACAGCTGAAGCGACTTTTTTAGAACGCTTTCTACTTTTGTCAATAAAAATTCATTTCTACGTCGTTTTGTTTTTCAACCTAACATTTTAAACTATAACTATATGTTAAAACTCACAAAACAGAAATAAACAAATTGTTCGTTTGCTTTTTGCACTGAAATTTATTAACTCTTCTCTCCCTTACCGTACCCTTTTCCTTATGGTTGGTTTTTACACTGTTGCAAAATTATGGTTTAGTTTCCTTCAAGCAAAAAACTAGTCATTATTCCTTCCCTTCCTGACGGAAAACACTCGCCACCTTCACGTGGTTTCCGTTGAGTAATATCAATCATCACAATCATATACCCTGATTTTTGTCTTCACGATTTTTATTATTCTAAAAAACGCATAACCCGAGCTTTGCCTGTTTTTGTGTTTGATTGATATTAGCTAAGAGCGAGCCTAATCGAAAATCATAAAATAACCCAAATAAACGATTATTATACAATTATTAATCCTTTTAGAACAGCCTAAAAAATCGATTATTACAAACTCTAACTAGGAAACGTTTTCAAGTGTCCCCTTCCGATTTCGATGAAACTCTGATATGTTATAGAGGGTCAAAATTGATGACATACGTATTTTTTTTTATCGGCCCAAACTCATTTTAAAGGGGTGAACACCCCTCCAAAGTTGACCACCTCCCAAGATGATTTTTCTGTTTTGCATACAAGGAGGGGATTTTGATAACTAATAATGATAGTAATAAATACCTTGTCAAAAGTGATGGAAAACAGACTTCGAATATTCTCAAGAACTCTTTATTTTAGGGGTTAACTTGTATATACAAAGTTCATTTTTTACATTAGAAACAAGATGTTCATCGGAGCTCAATGAATCCGACAGCACTGTGAAGAGCATGCAAGAATACAGAATACGTGCTTTCGATTTTTTCCCAGAAACTGAATTCTCGTCGAATTTTTTCCCAATATTGCGGATTATGTCTAGTATTTAGCCATGAATCATTGAATAACATTGTTTGAGGCTCGCATTCATTCTGGCATCGCTCTCTTATCATTTTACTGTTTTATCATTTTTTTTCACGAAGCGTGAATATTTTTCATTTCAAGCAGACTATCAACTACTCGAAAATTCGATGTGTGTCATATGTAAACAAGTCATATCTCTATTTGAATTAATTCTATGGCACAGATATTTGAGGGGTAAGGGCTGGGAAAAAGATAAACAAAAAACAAGTAGTGATTATTAGCCATTTTGCATTGAAAAAATGAATAAAGAAATTTTTTTTTGTTACTTTGATTCATACACTAAATACACCTGTAAATAGTTTTGTAAATAAATTACGTTTTTATATAATACAAAATTGTTGAATATCCACATGATTCTACTTCTTCTACCGTGGCCACACCCTTTAAACAAAAACAAGTTCCAAGTTTATCTATAAATCGCTTTATGGATGACAGTCGGTACAATAATGATATTCATCAACAAAATGCTGTAGGCAAAGTAATTTTTTACACCAAGAACATCTGATTACTGCGACATTCGTGCAACGTTCGATTTCACAGTTCGAATGAGATGACTGTCCAAATGCAAAATCGACGGGGTTATCAAATTCATCAGTTTTCTTTGCAATGAACCCGCTTTTATGCCACGCATAACGAAACCAATTATGATATCGCGGAGATGACAGTTGGTTGTGAACTAAAGACTGTAATTTTATTATATCATTCCTTGAATGTAAATTTAAATCATAATCAAGAAGAACTACGGTGTCTGAAAAATGATGAATATAATTTTTCCATATACGGAAGCCGAAAACATCGAGAGGTTGAATTTTTCCAGTGGTTCCTTTCGGTATCAATAAAGTCGTCAACTTTTTGTCTGGGGGTGTTGTCTCTTGCACAACTCTAGAACAATGCCCACTCCAAGAATCAATTAGAAGTAGACTCTTTGGTCCCACTTTTGGGATAAACACTTCTTCTAACCACATCTTGAAGTGCTCTGTAATGAATCATTGTGATTAATACCGTTTGAATATATGCAGCGCGAAACAAGAATTATTATACCTGAAGTCAGTTTTCCTGATTTGGAAGCTGTGTTGAAAACATCTGGCGGTCTGAATAAATGTTGTTCAACTATAGGTCCGAACGTTCCGGATGGTTCTTTTAAAACAATAAATAAAGGAGATAATAATTTTCCGTCCGCTGAAATTGTAGGCTGTATAGTATAACTGTGCGTTGTTGAAGTTACTGATTGTACTATGCACGACACTTGTTTAGTTCCTTCTTCCGTTGAAGGTTGGTCCAGAATCAATGTCTATTTGGAAACCACTCTGATCAGAATTATATATATTTTGTAATCCATATTCGCAAATATAAGGTTCAACTCTTTTCAAAAATTCTTCAGCACTCTTGTGAAAATATTCACTATTTTCCACTGATTTTCGCGTGACGAATTTATTGATTTTTCTGCTAGTAATGCGATGGATCTTCTTAAAGCGAAGTAACCACGTTGGCGATGCTTTAAATCGAAAATCCTTTTGACTGATAAGTCCTTGGGTCTTTAAAGCCCATCTTCGCAGATCCGTATCATGAACAATCAAGCCTGCGTCAATGGCATTTTTCATATTCTGCAATGTATACTCTGATATGCGAGCCAATTTTTCCATGTATGCCCCTCCCTGGTTGATTTGGTGTGCCCAACGACGCAATTATAGTACTGATTTGACTTTTTTATATCTATGACGAACCGTATCAATTGAGCGATTTTTATTCGTCTTTGCACTTCTCCAATATTCAACAGCTCTTCTCTTATAATCGAAACTTAAAGGTTCGTCATCTTCGGAACAGCTATCTTCAAGTCCTTCGGAAGGCACCTGAAAATCTGCATCTTCCACTGCGAACGTTTCAAGATTTTTGTAGGGCTCTTCAAAGTCAAGAGAATTTTCCTCAATCATTTCCATACTATTATATTCTGTCATGCTTTGTAATAAAATGTTTTCGAAGTTCGATGCTATTTCACGTTCATCATTTGTTAACGGGGACTCGGGTATATTCATTACTTCAAATGCTGCCCACAGAAGTTTAATAACGTTTATTGGATTTACTTTCATTGTAAACGTGAGAAGAAATTCAATAACGAATGGTCAATCATGAATGGTCTCACGACTTATCATATTGAAAATATCCGAAAGATACGCGTAATCGTTAAAAAAAATATCTGTGGCATAGAATTAATTCAAGTAGAGATATGCCTTGTTTACATATGACACACATCGAATTTTCGAGTAGTTGATAGTCTGCTTGAAATGAAAAATATTCACGTTTCTTGAAAAAAAATGATAAAACAGTAAAATGATAAGAGAGCGATGCCAGAATGAATGCGAGCCTCAAACAATGTTATTCAATGATTCATGGCTAAATACTAGACATAATCCGCAATATTGGGAAAAAAGTCGACAAGAATTCAGTTTTTGGGAAAAAATCGAAAGCACGTATTCTGTATTCTTGCATGCTCTTCACAGTGCTGTCGGATTCATTGAGCTCCGATGAACATCTTGTTTCTAATGTAAAAAATGAACTTTGTATATACAAGTTAACCCCTAAAATAAAGAGTTCTTGAGAATATTCGTAGTCTGTTTTTCATCACTTTTGACAAGGTATTTATTACTATCATTATTGATTATCAAAATCCCCTCCTTGTATGCAAAACAGAAAAATCATCTTGGGAGGTGGTCAACTTTGGAGGGGTGTTTCACCCCTTTAAAATGAGTTTGGGCCGATAAAAAAAAATACGTATGTCATCGATATTGACCCTCTATAACATATCAGAGTTTCATCGAAATCGGAGGGGGACACTTGAAAACGTTTCCTTGTAAGTTTATTCACAAAAACTTGATGAACACTACTATTCATTAATGCCTGGTCAAACCAAAATCTAGCGATTTTACCGACAGTGTATCGTCACTTGTCGAAGTCGCTTGAAGTTCGGAGGAGTTTCAGACTCATGTGTCAAGCGTAATTCTTAACCACCAAATTTTTAACCTAGCGAACACATGACAGCACTGAAATGAGCCGACCGCAGCAGCCTGGCGCAGCGTTCGGCAGATCGAGATTGGAACAAGGGGTTAAGTGCGATGAACCACGAAAGATACGAAAATATGATGCTGTATCGGTCGATGAAAATAATTAATAATTTTCATGTATGAATAGGAGATAAATATAAAAAATGGAAATAAAATGAGAATGCTCGAATTTCGAAATTGATTTCATTGGATAAAACATCACTCCGATACAAAATTGAATGAGAATCATCCCGAGCCATTGCAATTCTCGATCAACAAATACGGAATTACCAAATTTTCCATTGCCCGGATGAATCTAAAATACATGACGGGATCTTGCAGCTACTAGATCTGTTTTCTGCTCAAAATCTCGAGGATCATTGATGGAATCATCTGGCTTAGCGCATCTGAAAAAATCCCATTGCTCGAAAGCTCGTAGAACGGTTCAATCAATGAAACGATTGAACTTTGACCAGCAAACTAATGAGTCCAACCTTGGGGTTGATGGTTTCCACGAAGCAGCCACGTTTCGAACCTGGTTCACCAGGTTCTACGATTGGATTCATCTGGAGATCGATGGAACTCCACTCGATAACAGATTACCACGCATTTTCTTTTCAAATATTCGAATTTCCAATAGACACGAACGAGGAAGCACTTTTCCTGCTTATCCAGATGAATCCAGGATGGGTGATGGTATCGTGCAGCTACTTGGGCTGTTCTCTTTCGAAAATGTCTGCACTAATTGATGGAATCATCTGGCTTAGCGTATCTGAAAAAATCTCATTGCTCGAAAGATCGTAGAACGGTCCAATCAATGAAACGATTGAACTTTGACCAGCAAACTAATGAGTCCAACCTTGGGGTTGATAGTTTCCACCAAGCAACCACGTTTCGAACCTGGTCCGCCAGGTTCTACGATTGGATTCGTCTGGAGATCAATGGAACTGAATTCGATCCCAGTTCACCTCTCGCTTTATGTCGACACATTCGAATTTTCAATGGACGATTTTGCGGACGAATCTAGAATGGATGAAAGGATCCTGTGGCTCCTTGGGTTGTTTTATTTTCAAAATCACTGCGCTTATTGTTGGAATCATCTGGCTTAGGGCATTGCAAAAATGTTCATTCCTCCAAAGCTCGTAGACCTGTTCAATCAATGGGACAAGTAGACTTTGACCAAAAAATTGATCAGTCCAACCTTGGGGTCGCTGGTTTCTTCGGAGTAACCATGTTCCCGATCAAATCCACCTGGTTCCACAATTGGATTCATCTGGAGAAGGATGAAACTGAATTCGATCCCAGTTCACCTCTCACTCCATGTCGACACATTCGAATTTTCAATAGACGATTTTGCGGACGAATCTAGAATGGATGAAAGGATCCTGTGGCTCCTTGGGTTGTTTTATTTTCAAAATCACTGCGCTTATTGTTGGAATCATCTGGCTTAGGGCATCGCAAAAATGTTCATTCCTCCAAAGCTCGTAGACCTGTTCAATCAATGGGACAAGTAGACTTTGACCAAAAAATTGATCAGTCCAACCTTGGGGTCGCTGGTTTCTTCGGAGTAACCATGTTCCCGATCAAATCCACCTGGTTCCACAATTGGATTCATCTGGAGAAGGATGAAACTGAATTCGATCCCAGTTCACCTCTCACTCCATGTCGACACATTCGAATTTTCAATAGACGATTTTGCGGACGAATCCAGAATGGATCACAGGATCCTGCGGCTCCTTGGGTTGTTTCATTTTCAAAATCACTGCGGTTATTGTTGGAATCATCTGGCTTAGGACATCGCAAAAATGTTCATTCCTCCAAAGCTCGTAGACCGGTTCAATCGATGAAACGAGTGAACTTTGACCAAAAAACTCATCAATCCAACCTTGGGGTTGATGGTTTCTACTAAGGAACCTCGTTTCGAACCTGGTCCACCAGCTTTTTCAATTGGATTCATCTGGATATCGATGGAACGCTACTCGATAACAGATTACCACTCGTTTCCAATAGACACGAACGGGAAAGCACTTTTCCTGCTTATCCAGATGAATCCAGGATGGATGATGGTATCCCGCAGCTACTTGGGCCGTTCTCTAGCGAAAATTACTTCAGGAATTGATGGAATCACCTGGCCAAGGTCATCGCGAGTAATGTCATTGCTCCAAAGCTCGTAGACCGGTTCAATCGGGGCGGGGTTAAAATTCCGAACTTTAAAGAACGAGAACGCTCAAATTTCCGAATTTATTGGCCAGTATTAATACTTCTGGGAAATTTGTAATTCAGAATCTTTTTGAATAGAAATATCATACACCCGAAAATTATTGTACCAATGAGGACTTAAACAATATTCACCACAGCATCGACTGATAAAGAGTAGACATGAAAATACAGCCCATGAACCAAATATCAACTTCCCATAATCAGAGAGGTCAGAGTTCAGAAAAATTTTCGAGTTGGAAATTCGAGTGCCCGAATGGCTAAGGTTTGTACAGGGAAAAGTTTCGAAAATAAAAATATCGATCGCTTAAAACATCCTTAAATTATGTGTTTGGAAATAACACGTGAAGGATGATTAAGACCCTGAAACAGTTCTGCCACGAAAGATCAAAACTCCAAAAAGATCCTACCCCGAAAGATCAAAACCCCGAAAAAACTTGCCCCGAATGAATTTTCCCCGAAAGACCAGAACTCCGAAAATTCTGAATCCCGTCAAAAATAATCAGCTGGAGAATTTGTGTAGTTTGAAAATTTTCACGTAACGTCAATGTACCATAAATGCGAATCATTTTTTGAAAAAATCGACACGACATTGTTTTAACAGCAACTTTTTTCAACGAATGATTTTACGTCTATTTTTAATGGTTTCGAATGTTTGTAAGCAGAAGTATTTATGTTATTCTTTCACTCGATACCCAACTAGAACAATTCTTTCAGCTATACTAGACGAATGCAAAAAGCTTCGTGCGCTATGCCACTTAATTTTATTTTTAATAATGAACCAAACTTCAACATTTTTCAAAACAGTACGGGAAACTTGAAAAATTTGTCCTAATATAAAAGGATTAATGCAATTGATATTTATAATTGACTGAAAATTTTGCAAGAAGATGATGGAACACAAATTGAAATAATTTTTAATAAATCAAATCATTTCAAGCTGTTTTTTCAACTTTTTAGGTGCTTTAAAGACGTTGCATGCAGAATTTTCTATCGGATAGAATGCCCTTAAATTTGCACCACATAAAGAGAATAGTGACATCTGATAGCTAGCGCAATTTTAAGAGGCTTCACCATGTAGAAGTCGTCGAGATATTTATTTATAAAAATTACAATTTTCAGTAATTTCTTATAAGAGCGCATGTTAAAGGTCGCAATTTTAAAAATTGAATATTTCTATTTATAAACGGTGAAGCCTCTAAAAACTTTGCACAACGCTTTTAAGTAACATCGAAGAAGCTTTATTTCGTTTTTTCAAAAAATTCGGTCAAATTGTTTCAAAATTTTGATCATTATATAAAAAATACAAATTACCTCGGGCAATCACGAATTTAGAGTATGTTGTTTTCTTGTCAATTTGGAACAACTTTTTTCAATGAACTCAGTCTCGCAAACCATTTTGTATGTAAGAAAAATTGCAAACAAACATTTACATTGGACCATCGCCATACAACGTCCTCAATTTTCAATAATATTTTCCAAAAGTAATTTTTCGTTATAAACAAGCGATTATTGTCCAGTCAAAATTCTGAAAATATTGAAAGGCCCCAGCGGAAGGGGTTAGTTAACTAATTAATTACCGATTTATTTTTGCTTGATAATACGTCAGTTGCTGATTGGAAAATTTTAATTATCGAATTTGCGCGACCGTGAATTACGAAAACCGACGATACTATTACATTTCTTTCAGGGTTGGGTTGCAATTACGTTTTTTCTGGCCTAATAAAATGCAGAAAGAAACGATTTCTTTCGACTGATAAGATCATTGTGAATCTAGAAATGCGCAGGATAGATGTCTTAAAATAATCGCCAGTACAAATTTATGAAACTTTTTTAAAATATTTTTTATTCATGCCATTTCATTGAAAATTTGTATGATTTGCGTATATGGCTCGCGACATTTGGGGCAGCGGTATTTATACTGCAGCTTCAGAACATTGACGCATCGGAGGCAGCAGCAGTTGTGCCCACATGGCACAAATCCTTGAGTTGGTGGGTTTTCGAGACAAACGACACATCGCGGTCCTGTGGGAAAAAAAGATAATTAGCATATGTCATAAATGGTTCGTAAATGTTACGTTAACGAACAGCATCATTGCGATAGGAACAAAATTGAACGACACAAAGAAAATCGATCTTCCTTTCCCCCATGTCTCATATGGAATAGATATATATGGAATAGATGCAGTTCAAAATGCAACTCATTTTTCAAGCTACGTCGTCCGCATCCACACTTGAGAAGCGTGGGCAAAAGCATACAATTCACTGGGCCAAAAAGCTTGGTGAACGCGTGCTCTCGGCTGCATGACGCATGCATACGACAAACTTTAAATTGAGTATGCTAATCAAAATCATAATTTCTTTTTTCTGGTGTTATTCCGTTGTTATGTATTCATTCCGAAACTTTAATCTTTTATGCTGTTGATAAAAATAAAAATAAACTACGCGACTCGATCTGAAACCCATTTTTCGAGTAATGTCGTCCGCATCCACACTTAAGAAGCGTGGGCAAAAGCATACAATTCACTGGGCCAAAAAGCTTGGTGAACGCGTGCTCTCGGCTGCATAACGCATGCATACGACAAACTGTAAATTGAGTATGCTTATCGAAATAATAATTTCTTTTTCCTGCAGTTTTATTCCGTTGTTATATATTTATTCCGAAACTTTAATCTTTTATGCTGTTGATAAAAATAAAAAGAAACTACGCGATTCGATCTGAAACCCATTTTTCGAGTAATGTCGTCCGCATCCACACTTAAGAAGCGTGGGCAAAAGCATACAATTCACTGGGCCAAAAAGCTTGGTGAACGCGTGCTCTCGGCTGCATGACGCATGCATACGACACACTCTCCATTGAGATCACAAATCGAAGCTTACGGAAAAAATTCACGATTCACGTTGATGAAACCCTATCTTTCGAGTGACGTCGTCCGCATCCACACTTGAAAAGCGTGGGCAAAAGCCCACGATTCACTGGGCTATAAAGCTTGGTGAACGCGTGCTTTCGGCTGCATAAAGCATGCATACAACGCACTCTAAAATGGGTTCGTTAACCCGAAGTCGTGGCATTTTTTCCATCGTTTCAACTCTATGAAAATCTAAGTAGACATTTCAAAGTCTATCATCAAGTAGAGCTTCAAAGATATTTTCCAAAACTCGAGAAGTGATTTCAGAATTCCATATACAGGCCCGTCTGCTCCAAAGGATATGATTTTTGTACACTTTCTTAATAATTAGTTTCTCCAATCTTCCGTATTTTTTCCATGATTCATTCCCGTCGACTGTGTCGAAAGCCGCCCAAAATTGTCGTTGTTCATGTTCATTGTCGCGATTAATATGAAAATATATTCCCTTGCGTAGTGAGAGTACTCTTACTTCATTGCCGTACTGCCCCGATTTCTTTTTTCATTTCTTCACTTTCCACCCACAATTTTACCCTTTCCGCCGCCATACTGGTAAACAGCTTGTCATCTTTCTTTTTTACAGTGATTAACTAAAAATGTAATTTTTTTTACGTAGAAAACGTATAAAAAATGGTCAGAAATTCAATTTTTAGTTCAAATTGTGTCAAAATTGTGATAAAACCAATGGAAAAAAGCCTCAGCCGTCAAAAAAAAAAAAAAAACAATCATGAGAAAATTGAAATAATTTGACTCCAAAAGTCTGAAAAAACAAATGTCGGAAAAAAATTCTGAAATTACTCTACCAGGTCTATCATAATCTAATGCAACTTTCCACCCTCTTGATATTTCTTCCTATCACCCACCGTTTCCAAGATACGCTGATTTTAATAAAATTATTAATTTGCGCCGAAAATTAGAATATTTTCGCGAAAAAAATCGTACGAAATTTTTCTAAAAACGAAAATGCAGTGTTCGATATCCTCTTTGAAAGTATGATCGATAAGATTGTGAGGAAAATTTTCTAGTATACATGCAGCCCGTCTCCTGAGCTCAAGAAATCATCGAAAACCCGCCCTGTTCAAAAGCGCGTGGGGACTATAAAAAAATTGTAAAAAATTATTGAAAATAGCTAAGTGAAGCTAAAACGGTTCCTTTCAAAACGGTGCTTATCAAATTCTCTTACGACCTTTTTCCACCAAGATATGGAACTTATAACGAGGCTGAAAATTTGGATAAATTAACCCATACTTTTGAGCGGGAGTATATGCTTCGAGTCTTATATCCTCCCTGCTTTTCACCGCTTCCCACATTTCGTTTGTTTTTTTAGGATTTTCAATTTTAATTTTTTTCGTTCGGATACCTCAAAGGCATTTTGACATTGAGAGCTAAGTTTTTGGTTGAATTAGTTTATCGAAACGGTTCCGCAAGATCAAATAAAAAACTTCGCGGGTATGGATTTTGTGCTTATGTATTCTTGTGTTTGTTCATTTTTGTTCTCTTCGAGCCTATTTTTTTAGTAAAACCGAGAAAACTATTACAGCTAACATTTCCCATTGATAACATATGATCAGTAACATTACAGAAGTTGCTAAATAGATCCCCAAATATATACGGGATATGAATTAAATTTTTTTGACGATCAAGTTGGGCCAGATTTTTTTATTGCCGAGAAAAAGTGAAGTAAATTCAATTTTGACGTAAATACGTGAGTAAAAATCCAACGAAACGAATATAACAAGGGATCTATTTGGCACCTTCGGTTTACGTGTAATGTTACCTGATTGTTCCTTCTTCCTTCTTTTCGCCCGTCTCTTCCGTCCGTACGGTTGCGCAGGCACCTCCTCATTCTGCACTCTCCGTTGCCGACTTCGTTTTTTGCGGAGGTTTTTCTTCCGACTCTTGGACACTGAAAAATAATACACTCAGTGGTTACATACTGTTTTATTGTTGAATTAATTAATATCATATACATTGCTAGATCTTGCTATTTAGAGAATGTCAAATTGGGCGTATAAAGTCCATAATGAAATAATTACACTTATTTGTGGCTCCTGCAATCTGCGGCGAAGCAATCGGAGGGGGTACCTGGAGAATTGCCTCATTAGGCTGCAGCATGTCCGGGATATTGTTTTGACCTGTTTCCAATCAGATGAATGAAACAACGATTAATATTTAAAACTTCAATATTTGGCATCAAATTTTAGACGATGATGTTATTAAATATTATACCATCGGCGTCTTCCTCGTCAGCGTCTTGCTCGCTGGAAGAAGCTGAGTCGATTATGACGATCGCTTCTGCCACAGCTTGTGGAGAAAGCGGTTGATTGTTGAATGGACCTGTTTTCCATCGATCAATAAAATATTATATAAACGAGCTTCAACATTTCTAGAAATATATATGACGGAAGACCTCTAATTGAAAAATGCAATGCTTAGCACCAATTTCAAAAATTGAATATCATCAAATATTTTTTAGTCACCATATTCTTCGTCCGTTTCTTCTGCACTGGAAGAAGATGAAGATTCAATCACAATCGGTTCTGTAAAAGAAAAAAAAAATTTTAGGTCTTGGGGTATTGCCATCACAAAACGACTTTATTTAGGGCTCTATCAAAATTTCGTGTGAACTGTCTTGGCACCCAAGCTAATAGTTTTCTAGTATGAAAAAAAAATTCTGACGTTTCGAATTTGAGATATTCAATTTCCAATTTTTAACTCTCCCCATCTCAACGCGTGTAAATTCAAGTCCCGTTTCGTTAAAAATTTGCAAAAAAAAAGTATCCATGATTTTTTTTTTTGCAGATAGCCAGAAAGGCTATGAGCCAAAAATTTTTAAGAAAAATCCTAAACACATTTTTTTGCAACTCATAAAAGAAACGCAACTTGAATTTAGACGCGTTTAGACGGGAAATGTTAAAAATGAGAAATGGAATATCTTAAATTCTTAACGTCAAAATTTTTTTCATAGGCGAAAAATTTTAGTTCCAGTCTTTGTTTAGTGAAGTAAATTTGTGATAGTAATACGTTAATCGAGTTATAATAACTGTAATACGCTTCATACAACAGCATACTACATTTTCAGAATTTCCTCATCATTTTTTATTGCAACGCTTAAGGTGGTTGAAGTAACGATGATGGAATTCTTAAATTTGGTATGTTCTTACATAAAGTATCCATGAGGTCGTGTACAAATTTCACGACGATTGAGAAGCTATTTGTATAACAATTCATATTAACAAAGTTCATTGATACTCAACATCCTTAATTTGTAAAATGAAAAAAATTCTTCAATTCTTGAACACTGTTAGAACTGAAATTATTACCGTTGTTAATCATTTCTGGAGCTTCGGGTAGATCGACAAGTGGCGAAGGTGGAGGTGACATGGCTTCTGCCATGACAAGATCCGGCGCTTGTGGCGAAGGTGGAGGTGCCATGGCTTCCGCCATGACAAGATCCGGCGCTTGTGGCGAAGGTGGAGGCGCCATGGCTTCCGCCATGACAGGATCCGGCGCTTGTGGTGAAGGTGGAGGTGGCATGGCTTCTGCCATGACAGGATCCGGCGCTTGTGGCGAAAACGGTGGATTGTTCAAACCATCTGTTTCAAATGGATCAATAGAAAATTATATAAATACGGTGCAATATAATTTTTCAGAATACCTATGGCGGAAAACTTCACTCCGTAAAATTAAACCAATTTTCAAACTTTTATATTCTGCAATATTTCAGTTACCATTTTCAGCGTCGATGTCTTCTTCGAATGCCTCCAAATCGTTGCGATCTTCTTCAGATTCTGCAATGATAAATATATATTTGTCAGCATCACTTATGGCGTACGAAGAGTTAAAAGGGTCTATTGAACATGCAAATCATTTTTTCAAGTTCGTAAAGTATGTAATGTACATTGTTTACATGAAAATAACGTTAAAAGTACGTTAACGTATCATTATTACAAAATTACTTTAAACAGGATTCTCAAACGATTTAGTATGAACATTCTTGACACTCAATCTAACAATTTCCCCCTATGGAGAACAGTTTTCTGGCGTTAAGATTTTGAGATATTCAATTTGCGATTTGTAACTTTTCCCATCGAAGCGCGTGTAAATTGAAAACGCGTTTCGTTTAGAAGTAGCAAAAAAATGTGTTTAGGATTTTTCTAAAAAAATATCGGCTCATAGTCTTTCTGGCTATTTAAAAAAAAAAAAAATTCCTAAATACATTTTTTTTGCAACTTTTTAACGAAACGTGACTTCAATTTAGCGTTCAGATGGGGGAAATGAAAAATTGGAAATCAAATATCTCAAATTCTAAACAGCTGACAATTTTTCTTCGTAGGAGAAAAACTGTAAGTTTTGGTGCCAAGAACATTTATGCATAATAATATTTTGAATGAACCCTATACAAAGTCATTTTGTAATAGTTATACCTCAAGTATGATTAAGAAATAATTTCACTGTACCATAATTCACTGCCGGTTCAGCTTCAGCCTCGATGATTCCTCCAGCAATCTCTTCGTAGTCTGGATCGGCATCTTGAACAAACCAAAGTATGGATTTTGAGATATTGTTTTCGATGCACAAAACGAAATTCAATTCCCAATGGTTTAAAGAAGAAGTATTTGCAAAGTACAGTATTTAGAGGACAACCCATTAACGTCCAAACGTCTTGATTTTTTAGCAGACTTTCAACGCGATTATTTTTTATGTTATCGGCGTTGAAAAAAATTTCTTCTCACATGTATCGACGTAGAATTTTATGCTCTTCCAGAATACCGGCTCAAAATTTCGATTAGACATGAAGGAAAAAAAATATGGCTGATTCAAACATAAAAAACGTCAAAATTTTTGAAAAAAACTTTATTCTGTATTTTTTTTCGCAATGTTCCCGCAAATAACTAATACTGTAACCATGATCTCGAGTGATCTAGATACTTAAAGTTTAACAGGGAATTTTTAGGTAATTATTGAATCACCCCTTTTTACAATATGGTGGCATGAACGTAAATATTCTACAAAAACATAAGCTAATTTTTTTCTCGGAAACTATTGAGCTTAGCTCAAGTGATGTTACTACAAAAATATCTTAGAATTAGTCAAAGAATAAGTTCAAATTTTTTAAAAAAAATTTCAGAAGATTTTCGGTTTTTCAAAATATCAAAAAATTAAAAATCGAAAAACTTTTTTTTTTCTTCCAAAAAAAATTCAGGGTATTCTTTGACAAATTCTGAGATATTCTTGTTATTAGATAATTTGTGCTAAGCTCAATAGTTTCCGAGAAAAAAATTAGCTTATTTTTGTATCATATTTACGTTCTTGTCGGCATATTGTAAAAAAAAAGTGATACAATGATTACATAACAAATTTCCTGTTAACAGAAAATTAGTATCATTGTATTATTTGTAACATTGTATCACCTGTTAACAGGAAATTTGTTATGTAATCATTGTATCACTTTTTTGTTACAATATGCCGACAAGAACGTAAATATGATACAAAAATAAGCTAATTTTTTCTCGGAAACTATTGAGTTTAGCACAAATTATCTAATAACAAGAATATCTCAGAATTTGTCAAAGAATACCCTGAATTTTTTTTGGAAGAAAAAAAAAAGTTTTTTGATTTTTAATTTTTTGATATTTTGAAAAACCGAAAATCTTCTGAAATTTTTTTAAAAAAATTTGAACATATTCTTTGACTAATTCTAAGATATTTTTGTAGTAACATCACTTGAGCTAAGCTCACTAGTTTCCGAGAAAAAAATTAGCTTATGTTTTTGTAGAATATTTACGTTCATGCCGCCATATTGTAAAAAGGGGTGATTCAATAATTACCTAAAAATTCCCTGTTAAACTTTAAGTATCTAGATCACTCGAGATCATGGTTACAGTATTAGTTATTTGCGGGAAAATTGCGAAAAAAAATACAGAATAAAGTTTTTTTCAAAAATTTTGACGTTTTTTATGTTTGAATCAGCCATATTTTTTTTTCCTTCATGTCTAATCGAAATTTTGAGCCGGTATTCTGGAAGAGCATAAAATTCTACGTCGATATATGTGAGAGGAAATTTTTTTCAACGCCGATAACATGAAAAATAATCGCGTTGAAAGTCTGCTAAAAAATCAAGACGTTTGGACGTTAATGGGTTAAATTGGAATGGTATTTGTTGAGAATTCATTGCTCAAAGTGTTTTCCATCCGATCGCGTTATTTACCTGGTGCGATGAATTCTGGACCTTCTGCCAGTTCCTCGTCGTCGTTCCCATTTTCGTCGGTAATCCGCATCAACATTTGATTGATGTGACCTTTTAACCCCGCCGTCAGGTCGAGAAACTCCGCAACAGTGATCTCGTTGTGATCGAGCTTGTACCATGCTGGAGAAACAAAATTAGATGAATGTCGAGGGCTAAATATAGGAGTTAAAGATAAATATCAATACGATCAATCGATATAATCATATTTAGCTCTCATATCGCCTTGTATAAAGCAAAATGAGTCTCAAGAATTTACCTTTAGTCAACTGTCTGTGCCTATACATGGTGACATATCGCGGATGTCGCTTGATTCTTTTGCTTAGTCTTAAGCTGTCCAAATCGTCTCTGGCGTTGGCGGTTAACTTGACAAGTTGGCCTAGAAATGAATGCACTGCCATTAGAAATAGTACATAGGCTCAACACGCGAGATATATATTTTCTACTCATTATACACGCCGAGATCTTTATGACTTTCGAATTCTTAATAGGGATCATTTACAAAGACTTACAAATGAAGATCCACGCCGAGGGATGTTGCCCCATTTTTTCCTTTAGCACGCTATTATACGATTCCGTAACGTTATTTGTCCGTCGCGATAAGCGGAAAACACTGAATCCAGCAGGCTTTACTTTAGCCAGCCACTGACGTTCGTAATATGTGAGAAACCCCGCGAAAGATAGTTTCAAGGGGGCCGGCAGCTCATTTTTCAGTCGCTGGTATTGCTCCGTGATTAGGGGAGCTGGCAAAAAAGCCAGAGCCATTATTTTTTTTAAAAATAATTTTGCTGTCTCATCCGCCCTAATCAAGGGCGTCAAACGGAGGGTTTTTGTTTTTTTGAGAATGGCCTGTAGAATGAAAATAAATTTGGAATGAAAAATTCACTTAGTTCGACACAAATCATAATTGAAATTATAGTAATTGACTCACCCGGTCGTAGTGCACGCTGCAACCCGCGATAATTGCGCGAGGAAACGATGATCTCGCTGCGTTCCTCAACGCCTGCTCATAATCAGTCATGACCACCTTGATGCTTGCTCCATTGATGACGTTGTTTGTCACAGCGGTTAAAACTGCGGCGTAACTAATTTCACTCTTTCTTGCCATCAGGATGTGGGCGATTGGGATAGCCTAGAACACCATACATTGTAAAAGAAAATTGTAAAAACATTGTAAAATGAATAAATGCGCGCTATTGGAATAAACTATTACGTGGTCGTATTTGATCCCCAGAACTGTCGTGAGCTGGTAAACGCCTCGGACGCGTGGCGTTGTTTGAAACGTCCCATCAACAAAAATGTGGGAAACGTCCGTGAATTCCAATGCCAATTCTTGATCGTAAAACAGCACGTGAATGTTTTCTTCAGCATCACGAATTTTCACAGCTCTAATGTGCCCTCTGTCATACTGCAGTAGACGCTCATTTCCAGGCCCCTCCAACTGTTCAGCCATCGATTCTAGAGTCTCGGGACTTGGCGGGTAAAACTGTTTCCTCCAGCGTTTGAGTGACCCCACAATCTCGTTGTATGGAACCTCGATTTTAACTTCCCTTGGAAACCTATCGCGGGGAAACAATTCCTCAAGCTATTATAATTTTTTTTTTTTCAAGGAAAAGACACACCGTCTGCACTTTAATTTATTGATAGATAATTTAATAAATAAGTATTTGTCAAATTTTTCTAGTGGTTGTCGTTTCATTATAAAGATTTGAATTATTTTTTTCAAATTCTTAGAATCAGTTCACTTTGTTTCTTATTCCACATGTTTTTTCGCATACTTACATTGCCGCTACCGTTTCGTAGACTTGTTTCAATTTCCAAAAGTTTCGTTGCAGCGCATCTCTCAAAGCGTCTTGAAAATCGGACCTCATTTGCAAATTCCGATCGGCAAAACATGTATCGGAGTGGCCCCGGTTCAGAAGTATTTCGCCATTGCACAATTTTTTTGCTGTAGCGAAGCAAAATTTTGTGGAACACCGCAAGTAGCTGTAAAAAAATATTAAAGAAATTTTACTAATCAGAATATTGCGAATATCCATAAATGTGTGAAAAAACGTCGTAACATTAAATTAACTCGAAATTAATTTTTATCAAGTTATGGCTATAAATTGCTGTATTTTTCTCCAAATGCATCGAAAGTGCGAAGCCAAAATTTGAAAAGTTACAGGGGCATTTAATATATCCATATCGTGGATGACACTGACATTCACAACGTTAGACTTGAACGAAAAATATTTTTGGCATTCATTGACTGTTCAATCTTAAAAAATCACGTCAATTTTCGTGCCGATCCATGTTTCGATTCCTAAAATCCATTGAGTCCAGATACGATATTATTGAAATTATTGTGTCTTATCGTTCCGTCGAAACGACAAGGGAAATAAGACAGACCAACAATGGTTGATAAGCGCCCCAGTGAGGTCTCGTGGTCTGTAGGTGCATCGCAGTGACAGCTGAGTGCCATTTGATCTCCGAAGGATGAAGTGAAGTATTATTTACTGAATATTGTTATGTATGCAGTAGAGGTTATGATTTGCTTACTTTATTTTATTTTTGTTTAAGGATACAGCGAGAGACCAGAAAGAGTACAATGTACTCCTGCAGTACGCTGTTGGCTACAGCGTAGACAACAGAGTCAGCGGAGCCAGCGGAGAGGACATTCCGACAAGGTCTAACCGGAGAAAAGTTACATTTACCAACGTTTTGTTTTATTCTTCATTAATGTAATCACTTATTAATCATAAATTCAAAGGATATTGAGCTTGATTTTAATTCAATGAAGAACAAATGTTATATAGAGGCATACTACATTAATTACAGATCCTCTGCGGAGACTGCGGAGGGCCCAAAAACTGCGACAAAGGCATGAAGTGCCATGGGGATCTCGGAAGGGTGAAGATGAGTGTTATTCATTGAATATCGTTTATTGATATATGAGAGAGTACGATTTCATTAATTTCTTCTGTTTTGTTCAAGGTACAGCGAGACCACAGTAACCAGCGTACCCAACAGAGTCAGCGAAGCCAGCGGAGAGGACATTCCGACAAGGATCAACCGGAGGAAAGTTATATTCACCAACGTTTTTTCTGATACTTCATTGATATAATCACGTATTAACAATAAATTCAAAAGATATTAGGCTTGACGGCAATTCAATGAGGAACAAATGTTATATAGAGACATGATACTACATCGATTACAGATCCTCAGAGTCTGCGGAGACTGCGGAGGGCCCAAAAACTGCGACAAAGGCATGAAGTGCCATGGGGATCTCCGAAGGGTGAAGATGAGTGTTATTCATTGAATATCGTTTATTGATATATGAGAGAGTACGATTTCATTAATTTATTCTGTTTTGTTCAAGGTACAGCGAGACCACAGTAACCAGCGTACCCAACAGAGTCAGCGGAGCCAGCGGAGAGGACATTCCGACAAGGATCAACCGGCGGAAAGTTATATTCACCAACGATTTTTCTGATACTTCATTGATATAATCACGTATTAACAATAAATTCAAAAGATATTAGGCTTGACGGCAATTCAATGAGGAACAAATGTTATATAGAGACATGATACTACATCGATTACAGATCCTCAGCGTCTGCGGAGACTGCAGAGGGCCCAAAGACTGCGACAAAGGCATGAAGTGCCATGGGATCTTCGAAGGATGAAATTAACTTCTATTCACTGAATATCGGTTATTGATATAGAAGAGAGTATTTAAGGAACAGCGAGACCAGAGTAACTAGTGAGACCAGAGTAAACAGCGTAGCCAACAGAGTCAGCGGAGCCAGCGGAGAGGACATTCCGACAAGGTCAAGCAGAGGAAAGATATATTTACCCACGTGTTTGCTGATACTTCAAGGATTTGATGACTTATTAATAATAAACCCAAATAATATTAAGCTGTACTCTATTTTAATGGGGAACAAATGATATTTGAAGGCATTCTATAATAATTACAAATCCACAGTGACTGCGGAGACTGCGGAGGTCCCAAAGACTGCGACGAAGGCTTGTCGCAGTGAGGTGAATTTTTGTATAAATTTGAAATCTTCAACATCGGTATCTAAAACCATACATTTTTGAGACCTTTATGAAATTATTTGCTTTGAAATGATATTGATGATCATGAAAAGATTTTGACTATGACTTCCTTCGGTCATACGGGGAAGCACACTGTGCGAGGACTGCCCAAAAGACCCAGCTACGCAGTCGAAAGATCAGGTGAGATGATTTTATAAATTGATTAATCTACCGAAATATTTTCGAATGAACGGTTTTGGTTTAAGATACATTTGTTAAGGAAATCATTTTTTTTTTCAGAAGAATTTAACGAGCGACGCAAATTGAGAAGGTGCCGTCGAAACGATGTGTATCGATATTGCTGAATAAAAATTATACTGTGACGATTCGAAGCTTCGAAGAAAATATTCAATTTTATTGTCATGAAGCTGACAAATACTTCTGATTTTTATTGTCATCGGAACGCGCATTGTATCAAAAATATTATAAATCTTCTTTTGTCGACGTCATTCTTACGGAGATTATCAGTTTTTTTTCATGTGATATAATGTTTAATAAAGGAAAACTACTTACATTTCGCCGGATTTTGCTCTGTTGCTAATTTCAAAAATCCTTCCGTCCTTGATTCGCTGGCTGCGGGGGAGATTAATTCTCCCCTCCGCGAGAGCTGCCATGGCGCAGCACACGACACAACAATGTAATCTGATTGTTGGACACTTATTCGATAAAAATTGTGAAAATGCACGCAATTTTCACAAAATTTGATAAACACTAGTTATACACTCAATATTGAACACTATATTCTATATATATATATATATATATACACGCACTACAAATAAAAAATATATATAAAAAGATATATATACAGTATCGTTACGCGTATATTTATATAGAGATATATATACAACTTAAATAGAGAAATGTATAAACTAGGGAATAAATTATTGAACAATACGTCTCAACAAGAGTTTTCAAAACTTTTCACGCAACACACAGTTCGAACTTTATAAGCACACGATACTCGGAGGGCTGTTGGTGAAACAGAAGTGACGAAAATTTAACGCGTGACGACGGTCTTCATATTTCGCGTTTTTTTGTTTTTCACAGCAGCCAATAGTATCGCGGCGCTGTTCGGTAGCTGGGCTTTCCACCATTACCGCGCCAGCCTGGCGCGCAACCGACCTGCGTGAGTGCGAGGGAGCGCGAGCATCTTCCCTTTCGTACGCCGTGTCCTCTCTCCGACCTCTGAGACAACTTTGCTTCGAAATTTTCCATAGGCTAAGAAAATAGAGATTTTCACTTGACAAAAGTACCGATAACAAACCGCGAGGTGCCATCGGACGCGCAATTGCCCCCCCTATCATAACTGCATACTTTTCCATTCGAGATTATTATTCATTTTTTTTTATTAACAAAATAGTGCAAAATATCGATTTTGTTTTGTTTTTTGTTTATAAAAGAAAAACCAATAGAGGAATTTCAATTGTCTCGAAGAACGAATTATGAAGAATCGAGTGACGAGGAGAATGAGAGGTTAAACAGTTTGATCGGTTAATTATTAAGGGAGAAATCTCAAAAAAACGCGAAAAACAGCGTTTTTTTCCAAAATTCGCACCGTCGCTATTTTTTTGCTTGTAGTGCAGGCTCTTTGCGAGATAGTTTATGACAACAGGTTCTTTCTGTGTGCGAAACCCGGATGCTGTCCGATAATTAGTTTTTACGTGATTGCTAATAAAAAATTTTCATGCCATGTTTTACCGAGAGGCTGGATGCTCTGGTAGTTGTCCGATTTCAATTTATCGAACGAATTTGAAAAGTAGAAGAGTTCAGCTACGAAACTTTTATCTTCTTTTTTAATTTAAATGCGAAAAAATAGGTCACAATTGCGCACAAACATGAGCGAAAACGGACGATCGCGCGAGAGTGGACGTGGAGTGGGGGTAGAGCAAGAGCTGAGAGCGGCACATATATAGTAATGCAAACGCGTTGCACGCAAGTCGCAAATAATCAAATTTGTTTATCTCCACGATCAGTTGAACTAGTTTGGGATATTTTTTTTCTATTTTGTGGTAACCGGACCAGCGGAAACTGATTCTCCGCTCACATCTCATGAAAAACTAGTGAAAATATTTTTTGTTATGGATTTTTACGTCATACGTCCTTGCACCAGTGTAATATAATGCAATTCAAAATAAAAAAAATACCTCACTGGAATAGTTCAGCTGGTCGTGAGGATAATCAAATTTGAATATCCACAACTTGCTTGCAGCGCGCTTTTGTATTATTAGGCCAAGCAATAGAGATTTTTTCATGTAAAAAATACTAATGGCAAACCGCGAGTGCCATTCGACGCGGAATCGCTCCCCGATCATAACTGCATACTTTTCCACTCGAGATTTTTACTACTTATTTTGTTATTAACAGAATAGTGAAAAAAACAGCACTTTTTTTTGTTTTTTGCTTATAACAGACAAACTATTGAAGGAATGTTGTTTGTTCCAAAGGACG
>OY998135.1:15533103-15615733 GCA_963921915.1 Hyposoter dolosus | reverse complement strand
TTGCTATTTAGAGAATGTCAAATTGGGCGTATAAAGTCCATAATGAAATAATTACACTTATTTGTGGCTCCTGCAATCTGCGGCGAAGCAATCGGAGGGGGTACCTGGAGAATTGCCTCATTAGGCTGCAGCATGTCCGGGATATTGTTTTGACCTGTTTCCAATCAGATGAATGAAACAACGATTAATATTTAAAACTTCAATATTTGGCATCAAATTTTAGACGATGATGTTATTAAATATTATACCATCGGCGTCTTCCTCGTCAGCGTCTTGCTCGCTGGAAGAAGCTGAGTCGATTATGACGATCGCTTCTGCCACAGCTTGTGGAGAAAGCGGTTGATTGTTGAATGGACCTGTTTTCCATCGATCAATAAAATATTATATAAACGAGCTTCAACATTTCTAGAAATATATATGACGGAAGACCTCTAATTGAAAAATGCAATGCTTAGCACCAATTTCAAAAATTGAATATCATCAAATATTTTTTAGTCACCATATTCTTCGTCCGTTTCTTCTGCACTGGAAGAAGATGAAGATTCAATCACAATCGGTTCTGTAAAAGAAAAAAAAAATTTTAGGTCTTGGGGTATTGCCATCACAAAACGACTTTATTTAGGGCTCTATCAAAATTTCGTGTGAACTGTCTTGGCACCCAAGCTAATAGTTTTCTAGTATGAAAAAAAAATTCTGACGTTTCGAATTTGAGATATTCAATTTCCAATTTTTAACTCTCCCCATCTCAACGCGTGTAAATTCAAGTCCCGTTTCGTTAAAAATTTGCAAAAAAAAAGTATCCATGATTTTTTTTTTTGCAGATAGCCAGAAAGGCTATGAGCCAAAAATTTTTAAGAAAAATCCTAAACACATTTTTTTGCAACTCATAAAAGAAACGCAACTTGAATTTAGACGCGTTTAGACGGGAAATGTTAAAAATGAGAAATGGAATATCTTAAATTCTTAACGTCAAAATTTTTTTCATAGGCGAAAAATTTTAGTTCCAGTCTTTGTTTAGTGAAGTAAATTTGTGATAGTAATACGTTAATCGAGTTATAATAACTGTAATACGCTTCATACAACAGCATACTACATTTTCAGAATTTCCTCATCATTTTTTATTGCAACGCTTAAGGTGGTTGAAGTAACGATGATGGAATTCTTAAATTTGGTATGTTCTTACATAAAGTATCCATGAGGTCGTGTACAAATTTCACGACGATTGAGAAGCTATTTGTATAACAATTCATATTAACAAAGTTCATTGATACTCAACATCCTTAATTTGTAAAATGAAAAAAATTCTTCAATTCTTGAACACTGTTAGAACTGAAATTATTACCGTTGTTAATCATTTCTGGAGCTTCGGGTAGATCGACAAGTGGCGAAGGTGGAGGTGACATGGCTTCTGCCATGACAAGATCCGGCGCTTGTGGCGAAGGTGGAGGTGCCATGGCTTCCGCCATGACAAGATCCGGCGCTTGTGGCGAAGGTGGAGGCGCCATGGCTTCCGCCATGACAGGATCCGGCGCTTGTGGTGAAGGTGGAGGTGGCATGGCTTCTGCCATGACAGGATCCGGCGCTTGTGGCGAAAACGGTGGATTGTTCAAACCATCTGTTTCAAATGGATCAATAGAAAATTATATAAATACGGTGCAATATAATTTTTCAGAATACCTATGGCGGAAAACTTCACTCCGTAAAATTAAACCAATTTTCAAACTTTTATATTCTGCAATATTTCAGTTACCATTTTCAGCGTCGATGTCTTCTTCGAATGCCTCCAAATCGTTGCGATCTTCTTCAGATTCTGCAATGATAAATATATATTTGTCAGCATCACTTATGGCGTACGAAGAGTTAAAAGGGTCTATTGAACATGCAAATCATTTTTTCAAGTTCGTAAAGTATGTAATGTACATTGTTTACATGAAAATAACGTTAAAAGTACGTTAACGTATCATTATTACAAAATTACTTTAAACAGGATTCTCAAACGATTTAGTATGAACATTCTTGACACTCAATCTAACAATTTCCCCCTATGGAGAACAGTTTTCTGGCGTTAAGATTTTGAGATATTCAATTTGCGATTTGTAACTTTTCCCATCGAAGCGCGTGTAAATTGAAAACGCGTTTCGTTTAGAAGTAGCAAAAAAATGTGTTTAGGATTTTTCTAAAAAAATATCGGCTCATAGTCTTTCTGGCTATTTAAAAAAAAAAAAAATTCCTAAATACATTTTTTTTGCAACTTTTTAACGAAACGTGACTTCAATTTAGCGTTCAGATGGGGGAAATGAAAAATTGGAAATCAAATATCTCAAATTCTAAACAGCTGACAATTTTTCTTCGTAGGAGAAAAACTGTAAGTTTTGGTGCCAAGAACATTTATGCATAATAATATTTTGAATGAACCCTATACAAAGTCATTTTGTAATAGTTATACCTCAAGTATGATTAAGAAATAATTTCACTGTACCATAATTCACTGCCGGTTCAGCTTCAGCCTCGATGATTCCTCCAGCAATCTCTTCGTAGTCTGGATCGGCATCTTGAACAAACCAAAGTATGGATTTTGAGATATTGTTTTCGATGCACAAAACGAAATTCAATTCCCAATGGTTTAAAGAAGAAGTATTTGCAAAGTACAGTATTTAGAGGACAACCCATTAACGTCCAAACGTCTTGATTTTTTAGCAGACTTTCAACGCGATTATTTTTTATGTTATCGGCGTTGAAAAAAATTTCTTCTCACATGTATCGACGTAGAATTTTATGCTCTTCCAGAATACCGGCTCAAAATTTCGATTAGACATGAAGGAAAAAAAATATGGCTGATTCAAACATAAAAAACGTCAAAATTTTTGAAAAAAACTTTATTCTGTATTTTTTTTCGCAATGTTCCCGCAAATAACTAATACTGTAACCATGATCTCGAGTGATCTAGATACTTAAAGTTTAACAGGGAATTTTTAGGTAATTATTGAATCACCCCTTTTTACAATATGGTGGCATGAACGTAAATATTCTACAAAAACATAAGCTAATTTTTTTCTCGGAAACTATTGAGCTTAGCTCAAGTGATGTTACTACAAAAATATCTTAGAATTAGTCAAAGAATAAGTTCAAATTTTTTAAAAAAAATTTCAGAAGATTTTCGGTTTTTCAAAATATCAAAAAATTAAAAATCGAAAAACTTTTTTTTTTCTTCCAAAAAAAATTCAGGGTATTCTTTGACAAATTCTGAGATATTCTTGTTATTAGATAATTTGTGCTAAGCTCAATAGTTTCCGAGAAAAAAATTAGCTTATTTTTGTATCATATTTACGTTCTTGTCGGCATATTGTAAAAAAAAAGTGATACAATGATTACATAACAAATTTCCTGTTAACAGAAAATTAGTATCATTGTATTATTTGTAACATTGTATCACCTGTTAACAGGAAATTTGTTATGTAATCATTGTATCACTTTTTTGTTACAATATGCCGACAAGAACGTAAATATGATACAAAAATAAGCTAATTTTTTCTCGGAAACTATTGAGTTTAGCACAAATTATCTAATAACAAGAATATCTCAGAATTTGTCAAAGAATACCCTGAATTTTTTTTGGAAGAAAAAAAAAAGTTTTTTGATTTTTAATTTTTTGATATTTTGAAAAACCGAAAATCTTCTGAAATTTTTTTAAAAAAATTTGAACATATTCTTTGACTAATTCTAAGATATTTTTGTAGTAACATCACTTGAGCTAAGCTCACTAGTTTCCGAGAAAAAAATTAGCTTATGTTTTTGTAGAATATTTACGTTCATGCCGCCATATTGTAAAAAGGGGTGATTCAATAATTACCTAAAAATTCCCTGTTAAACTTTAAGTATCTAGATCACTCGAGATCATGGTTACAGTATTAGTTATTTGCGGGAAAATTGCGAAAAAAAATACAGAATAAAGTTTTTTTCAAAAATTTTGACGTTTTTTATGTTTGAATCAGCCATATTTTTTTTTCCTTCATGTCTAATCGAAATTTTGAGCCGGTATTCTGGAAGAGCATAAAATTCTACGTCGATATATGTGAGAGGAAATTTTTTTCAACGCCGATAACATGAAAAATAATCGCGTTGAAAGTCTGCTAAAAAATCAAGACGTTTGGACGTTAATGGGTTAAATTGGAATGGTATTTGTTGAGAATTCATTGCTCAAAGTGTTTTCCATCCGATCGCGTTATTTACCTGGTGCGATGAATTCTGGACCTTCTGCCAGTTCCTCGTCGTCGTTCCCATTTTCGTCGGTAATCCGCATCAACATTTGATTGATGTGACCTTTTAACCCCGCCGTCAGGTCGAGAAACTCCGCAACAGTGATCTCGTTGTGATCGAGCTTGTACCATGCTGGAGAAACAAAATTAGATGAATGTCGAGGGCTAAATATAGGAGTTAAAGATAAATATCAATACGATCAATCGATATAATCATATTTAGCTCTCATATCGCCTTGTATAAAGCAAAATGAGTCTCAAGAATTTACCTTTAGTCAACTGTCTGTGCCTATACATGGTGACATATCGCGGATGTCGCTTGATTCTTTTGCTTAGTCTTAAGCTGTCCAAATCGTCTCTGGCGTTGGCGGTTAACTTGACAAGTTGGCCTAGAAATGAATGCACTGCCATTAGAAATAGTACATAGGCTCAACACGCGAGATATATATTTTCTACTCATTATACACGCCGAGATCTTTATGACTTTCGAATTCTTAATAGGGATCATTTACAAAGACTTACAAATGAAGATCCACGCCGAGGGATGTTGCCCCATTTTTTCCTTTAGCACGCTATTATACGATTCCGTAACGTTATTTGTCCGTCGCGATAAGCGGAAAACACTGAATCCAGCAGGCTTTACTTTAGCCAGCCACTGACGTTCGTAATATGTGAGAAACCCCGCGAAAGATAGTTTCAAGGGGGCCGGCAGCTCATTTTTCAGTCGCTGGTATTGCTCCGTGATTAGGGGAGCTGGCAAAAAAGCCAGAGCCATTATTTTTTTTAAAAATAATTTTGCTGTCTCATCCGCCCTAATCAAGGGCGTCAAACGGAGGGTTTTTGTTTTTTTGAGAATGGCCTGTAGAATGAAAATAAATTTGGAATGAAAAATTCACTTAGTTCGACACAAATCATAATTGAAATTATAGTAATTGACTCACCCGGTCGTAGTGCACGCTGCAACCCGCGATAATTGCGCGAGGAAACGATGATCTCGCTGCGTTCCTCAACGCCTGCTCATAATCAGTCATGACCACCTTGATGCTTGCTCCATTGATGACGTTGTTTGTCACAGCGGTTAAAACTGCGGCGTAACTAATTTCACTCTTTCTTGCCATCAGGATGTGGGCGATTGGGATAGCCTAGAACACCATACATTGTAAAAGAAAATTGTAAAAACATTGTAAAATGAATAAATGCGCGCTATTGGAATAAACTATTACGTGGTCGTATTTGATCCCCAGAACTGTCGTGAGCTGGTAAACGCCTCGGACGCGTGGCGTTGTTTGAAACGTCCCATCAACAAAAATGTGGGAAACGTCCGTGAATTCCAATGCCAATTCTTGATCGTAAAACAGCACGTGAATGTTTTCTTCAGCATCACGAATTTTCACAGCTCTAATGTGCCCTCTGTCATACTGCAGTAGACGCTCATTTCCAGGCCCCTCCAACTGTTCAGCCATCGATTCTAGAGTCTCGGGACTTGGCGGGTAAAACTGTTTCCTCCAGCGTTTGAGTGACCCCACAATCTCGTTGTATGGAACCTCGATTTTAACTTCCCTTGGAAACCTATCGCGGGGAAACAATTCCTCAAGCTATTATAATTTTTTTTTTTTCAAGGAAAAGACACACCGTCTGCACTTTAATTTATTGATAGATAATTTAATAAATAAGTATTTGTCAAATTTTTCTAGTGGTTGTCGTTTCATTATAAAGATTTGAATTATTTTTTTCAAATTCTTAGAATCAGTTCACTTTGTTTCTTATTCCACATGTTTTTTCGCATACTTACATTGCCGCTACCGTTTCGTAGACTTGTTTCAATTTCCAAAAGTTTCGTTGCAGCGCATCTCTCAAAGCGTCTTGAAAATCGGACCTCATTTGCAAATTCCGATCGGCAAAACATGTATCGGAGTGGCCCCGGTTCAGAAGTATTTCGCCATTGCACAATTTTTTTGCTGTAGCGAAGCAAAATTTTGTGGAACACCGCAAGTAGCTGTAAAAAAATATTAAAGAAATTTTACTAATCAGAATATTGCGAATATCCATAAATGTGTGAAAAAACGTCGTAACATTAAATTAACTCGAAATTAATTTTTATCAAGTTATGGCTATAAATTGCTGTATTTTTCTCCAAATGCATCGAAAGTGCGAAGCCAAAATTTGAAAAGTTACAGGGGCATTTAATATATCCATATCGTGGATGACACTGACATTCACAACGTTAGACTTGAACGAAAAATATTTTTGGCATTCATTGACTGTTCAATCTTAAAAAATCACGTCAATTTTCGTGCCGATCCATGTTTCGATTCCTAAAATCCATTGAGTCCAGATACGATATTATTGAAATTATTGTGTCTTATCGTTCCGTCGAAACGACAAGGGAAATAAGACAGACCAACAATGGTTGATAAGCGCCCCAGTGAGGTCTCGTGGTCTGTAGGTGCATCGCAGTGACAGCTGAGTGCCATTTGATCTCCGAAGGATGAAGTGAAGTATTATTTACTGAATATTGTTATGTATGCAGTAGAGGTTATGATTTGCTTACTTTATTTTATTTTTGTTTAAGGATACAGCGAGAGACCAGAAAGAGTACAATGTACTCCTGCAGTACGCTGTTGGCTACAGCGTAGACAACAGAGTCAGCGGAGCCAGCGGAGAGGACATTCCGACAAGGTCTAACCGGAGAAAAGTTACATTTACCAACGTTTTGTTTTATTCTTCATTAATGTAATCACTTATTAATCATAAATTCAAAGGATATTGAGCTTGATTTTAATTCAATGAAGAACAAATGTTATATAGAGGCATACTACATTAATTACAGATCCTCTGCGGAGACTGCGGAGGGCCCAAAAACTGCGACAAAGGCATGAAGTGCCATGGGGATCTCGGAAGGGTGAAGATGAGTGTTATTCATTGAATATCGTTTATTGATATATGAGAGAGTACGATTTCATTAATTTCTTCTGTTTTGTTCAAGGTACAGCGAGACCACAGTAACCAGCGTACCCAACAGAGTCAGCGAAGCCAGCGGAGAGGACATTCCGACAAGGATCAACCGGAGGAAAGTTATATTCACCAACGTTTTTTCTGATACTTCATTGATATAATCACGTATTAACAATAAATTCAAAAGATATTAGGCTTGACGGCAATTCAATGAGGAACAAATGTTATATAGAGACATGATACTACATCGATTACAGATCCTCAGAGTCTGCGGAGACTGCGGAGGGCCCAAAAACTGCGACAAAGGCATGAAGTGCCATGGGGATCTCCGAAGGGTGAAGATGAGTGTTATTCATTGAATATCGTTTATTGATATATGAGAGAGTACGATTTCATTAATTTATTCTGTTTTGTTCAAGGTACAGCGAGACCACAGTAACCAGCGTACCCAACAGAGTCAGCGGAGCCAGCGGAGAGGACATTCCGACAAGGATCAACCGGCGGAAAGTTATATTCACCAACGATTTTTCTGATACTTCATTGATATAATCACGTATTAACAATAAATTCAAAAGATATTAGGCTTGACGGCAATTCAATGAGGAACAAATGTTATATAGAGACATGATACTACATCGATTACAGATCCTCAGCGTCTGCGGAGACTGCAGAGGGCCCAAAGACTGCGACAAAGGCATGAAGTGCCATGGGATCTTCGAAGGATGAAATTAACTTCTATTCACTGAATATCGGTTATTGATATAGAAGAGAGTATTTAAGGAACAGCGAGACCAGAGTAACTAGTGAGACCAGAGTAAACAGCGTAGCCAACAGAGTCAGCGGAGCCAGCGGAGAGGACATTCCGACAAGGTCAAGCAGAGGAAAGATATATTTACCCACGTGTTTGCTGATACTTCAAGGATTTGATGACTTATTAATAATAAACCCAAATAATATTAAGCTGTACTCTATTTTAATGGGGAACAAATGATATTTGAAGGCATTCTATAATAATTACAAATCCACAGTGACTGCGGAGACTGCGGAGGTCCCAAAGACTGCGACGAAGGCTTGTCGCAGTGAGGTGAATTTTTGTATAAATTTGAAATCTTCAACATCGGTATCTAAAACCATACATTTTTGAGACCTTTATGAAATTATTTGCTTTGAAATGATATTGATGATCATGAAAAGATTTTGACTATGACTTCCTTCGGTCATACGGGGAAGCACACTGTGCGAGGACTGCCCAAAAGACCCAGCTACGCAGTCGAAAGATCAGGTGAGATGATTTTATAAATTGATTAATCTACCGAAATATTTTCGAATGAACGGTTTTGGTTTAAGATACATTTGTTAAGGAAATCATTTTTTTTTTCAGAAGAATTTAACGAGCGACGCAAATTGAGAAGGTGCCGTCGAAACGATGTGTATCGATATTGCTGAATAAAAATTATACTGTGACGATTCGAAGCTTCGAAGAAAATATTCAATTTTATTGTCATGAAGCTGACAAATACTTCTGATTTTTATTGTCATCGGAACGCGCATTGTATCAAAAATATTATAAATCTTCTTTTGTCGACGTCATTCTTACGGAGATTATCAGTTTTTTTTCATGTGATATAATGTTTAATAAAGGAAAACTACTTACATTTCGCCGGATTTTGCTCTGTTGCTAATTTCAAAAATCCTTCCGTCCTTGATTCGCTGGCTGCGGGGGAGATTAATTCTCCCCTCCGCGAGAGCTGCCATGGCGCAGCACACGACACAACAATGTAATCTGATTGTTGGACACTTATTCGATAAAAATTGTGAAAATGCACGCAATTTTCACAAAATTTGATAAACACTAGTTATACACTCAATATTGAACACTATATTCTATATATATATATATATATATACACGCACTACAAATAAAAAATATATATAAAAAGATATATATACAGTATCGTTACGCGTATATTTATATAGAGATATATATACAACTTAAATAGAGAAATGTATAAACTAGGGAATAAATTATTGAACAATACGTCTCAACAAGAGTTTTCAAAACTTTTCACGCAACACACAGTTCGAACTTTATAAGCACACGATACTCGGAGGGCTGTTGGTGAAACAGAAGTGACGAAAATTTAACGCGTGACGACGGTCTTCATATTTCGCGTTTTTTTGTTTTTCACAGCAGCCAATAGTATCGCGGCGCTGTTCGGTAGCTGGGCTTTCCACCATTACCGCGCCAGCCTGGCGCGCAACCGACCTGCGTGAGTGCGAGGGAGCGCGAGCATCTTCCCTTTCGTACGCCGTGTCCTCTCTCCGACCTCTGAGACAACTTTGCTTCGAAATTTTCCATAGGCTAAGAAAATAGAGATTTTCACTTGACAAAAGTACCGATAACAAACCGCGAGGTGCCATCGGACGCGCAATTGCCCCCCCTATCATAACTGCATACTTTTCCATTCGAGATTATTATTCATTTTTTTTTATTAACAAAATAGTGCAAAATATCGATTTTGTTTTGTTTTTTGTTTATAAAAGAAAAACCAATAGAGGAATTTCAATTGTCTCGAAGAACGAATTATGAAGAATCGAGTGACGAGGAGAATGAGAGGTTAAACAGTTTGATCGGTTAATTATTAAGGGAGAAATCTCAAAAAAACGCGAAAAACAGCGTTTTTTTCCAAAATTCGCACCGTCGCTATTTTTTTGCTTGTAGTGCAGGCTCTTTGCGAGATAGTTTATGACAACAGGTTCTTTCTGTGTGCGAAACCCGGATGCTGTCCGATAATTAGTTTTTACGTGATTGCTAATAAAAAATTTTCATGCCATGTTTTACCGAGAGGCTGGATGCTCTGGTAGTTGTCCGATTTCAATTTATCGAACGAATTTGAAAAGTAGAAGAGTTCAGCTACGAAACTTTTATCTTCTTTTTTAATTTAAATGCGAAAAAATAGGTCACAATTGCGCACAAACATGAGCGAAAACGGACGATCGCGCGAGAGTGGACGTGGAGTGGGGGTAGAGCAAGAGCTGAGAGCGGCACATATATAGTAATGCAAACGCGTTGCACGCAAGTCGCAAATAATCAAATTTGTTTATCTCCACGATCAGTTGAACTAGTTTGGGATATTTTTTTTCTATTTTGTGGTAACCGGACCAGCGGAAACTGATTCTCCGCTCACATCTCATGAAAAACTAGTGAAAATATTTTTTGTTATGGATTTTTACGTCATACGTCCTTGCACCAGTGTAATATAATGCAATTCAAAATAAAAAAAATACCTCACTGGAATAGTTCAGCTGGTCGTGAGGATAATCAAATTTGAATATCCACAACTTGCTTGCAGCGCGCTTTTGTATTATTAGGCCAAGCAATAGAGATTTTTTCATGTAAAAAATACTAATGGCAAACCGCGAGTGCCATTCGACGCGGAATCGCTCCCCGATCATAACTGCATACTTTTCCACTCGAGATTTTTACTACTTATTTTGTTATTAACAGAATAGTGAAAAAAACAGCACTTTTTTTTGTTTTTTGCTTATAACAGACAAACTATTGAAGGAATGTTGTTTGTTCCAAAGGACGAATTATAAAGAATTGAAAAACGAAAAAAATGAGAGGTCAAACAATTTGATCGCTTAATTATGAAGGGAGAAAACTGCAAAAAACCAACAAAAAAAAAGCGTTTTTTCAAAAATTTGTTACGTCGCCATTTTTTAACTTATAGTGATGGCTCTTCGCGAGATAGTTTATTATGATACTTACTTCCTGTGTGCGAAATCCAGACGCTGTCCGATAATTAGTTTTTGCGTAATTGCAATAACAAATTTTTTATGGCTAATTTTTCCAAGTCCCTCCTTGCCCTGGAAGTCGTCCGATTTGAATTTATCGAACGGATTTGGAAAGTAGAAAACTTCAGCTACGAAACGTCAATCTTCGTTTTTTGATAAAATGCCGAAAAATAGGTGAAAATTGCGCGCAAACATGAGCGAAAACGGCCGAGCGCGCTTGTATTACTATAGATACGCCTTACCCGACGCTCTTGCTCTACCCCCACTCTACGACCACTCTCGCGCGCCCGGCCGTTTTCGCTCATGTTTGCGCGCAATTTTCACCTATTTTTCGGCATTTTATCGAAAAACGAAGATTGACGTTTTGTAGCTGAAGTTTTCTACTTTCCAAATCCGTTCGATAAATTCAAATCGGACGACTTCCAGGGCAAGGAGGGACTTGGAAAAATATGGCATAAAAAATTTGTTATTGCAATTACGCAAAAACTAATTATCGGACAGCGTCTGGATTTCGCACACAGGAAGTAAGTATCATAATAAACTATCTCGCGAAGAGCCATCACTATAAGTTAAAAAATGGCGACGTAACAAATTTTTGCAAAAACGCTTTTTTTTTTGTTTTTTTGCAGTTTTCTCTCTTCATAATTAAGCGATCAAATTGTTTGACCTCTCATTTTTTTCGTTTTTCAATTCTTTATAATTCGTCCTTTGAAACAAACAACATTCCTTCAATAGTTTGTCTGTTATAAGCAAAAAACAAAAAAAGTGCTGTTTTTTTCACTATTTTGTTAATAACAAAATAAGTAGTGAAAATCTCGAGTGGAAAAGTATGCAGTTATGATCGGGGAGCGATTCCGCGTCGAATGGCACTCGCGGTTTGCCATTAGGATTTTTTACAAAATCTGGTGATTTTAGAGCTCTATTGCTTGGCCTATATATGCGCCTTCCCCGCAGCTATTGGTTTCCCCCACTCTACGACCACTCTCGTGCACTCAACCGTTTTCGCTCATGTTTGCGCGCAATTTTCACCCATTTTTTAGCATTTTAATTGAAAACAAAAATTGACGTTTCGTAGCCGAAATCTTCTACATTTCAAATTCGTTCGACAATTTGAAAATCGAACGACCAGCAAGAACATCCAGGTAAAAATATGCCAGAGGGACCATTTGATTCATATGCCGGACCATAAACGATATAGAAAAGTAATCAAAGCATTTTCGATCCCGAAACGCCAAAGTTTCTCTCGCGGACGTCTGAAATTGGAAAAAGAGAGAAGACGATGTTTTTTCCACTTGTACATTTGTAACCCTTATCTTTCTGCATCTGTGTGTTAGAGCGCACGGACATCGAGGATGCTCGCTCGAATTCACACTCATATCTGTAGAAATGACGAAAAGTGAGCTTTCCCAGAAGGGGTCCGAGAAGGGGGTTGAACACCGTGTTTTCTTAGAAACGAAATGTTTGATCGTTAAAAAATTGAAACAAAAGGTACAAAGAATTTAATAATCTATGAGAAAAAGTGTTCAGATCGATTTTCGTATTTGCAAAATCAAGTAATGCAAATAAGTAATTGCAAGAGTGGGGACATGGCCCGCCTCGCCACCGGTCTTTACGCGGGAGTGGGACACTCAGGGATGATCGCGCGCACACTCGCGCGCGAGCGTCCATGTGTACTAATACCCAAACGAAGGGGTCTCCGCTTCGCTCGGGCCTCTCGGCCGTGAATGCGAGTGCGAGTGAGAGAGACAAAATCAGGTTTTCTCTCTTTCTAATTTCCCATGCGTTAAAGAGTATTTTTCGTTTTCGGCCGGGTCCGAGTGACGAGCGTCCCGTGCATCTATATATAATATATATATATATATGGCTGCGCATCAGCGCGGCGTTTTCAAATAATCTTGATGCTTATGGCACGCCGTTTTCTTATTTATTGTCACAAATAGTGCAAGTTTTATGTGAAAACACAAAATTCTTCTTATATAAAAATATATATTTATATCAATTAATTTTATGTCGAGACACAAAATTTATCCATTATTTTTACTGTCGACTAGATGTCAATAATTTCTGTTGAAATTGAATATGTTTTTTAAAATCATTTTTCATTATTATTAAGGATTCACTATTTTTGACAACAAATTAAAAAAAAACAGCGTGCCATAAGCATCGCAATTCGATTTGAAAACGACGCACTGATGCGCTAACATATATAGATATACAGGTCTCTCGACACTCGACGGCCGGAAACGAAAAATACTCGCTAACGCGTCGGAAATTATAATAATGTGAGAAAAACCGATTTCGTCTCTTACTGGCGCTTGCATTTACGACCGAAGCCCGAGAATGGCAGAAGACCCCTTTGTTTGTGTATTAGTACACACGGACGCTCGCCCGGCAGACTCCCACTCCCGCGTAAAGACCGATGGCGAGGCGGGCCATGTCCCCACTCTTAGAATTACGCTTTGGAATCTTTTCTCCAATATTTCTCGCTTATTTTTGCAAGTACGAAAATCGACCTGAGAACTTTTTTTCATAGATTTCTTAATTCTCTGCAACTTTTGGTTGAAACTTTTTACGACGAAACGTTTATAGTTTTTGCATGAGATAACACGGCGTTCAACCCTTTTATGGAAAAGCTTCGCGTCTGGTTGCAAAAAAAATTAGCACCATTGGATTCAGTACCGCATAACGTGCTGTATTCCCCTACCACCGTTTCTTATCTCTCCGCTTTATTCTCTTTTTTCCACAGTTTTAACATTCGTCTATTATTTCATCTAACTTCTTCCTACTGTCTGTAATTTTTCAGTTACGAACAAAGTATGGAATTTTATGTTGAGATTCATTTCTTTCTTGCAAACGGCTCAGGTTGCAAAGTTACAACTCCCGGGGGTTCTTCTAAAAGTCGAACATACGTAATATTGCACCCTTTTAGGATTTTCGTTTATTTCACACCTTTATTAACTTTACTGCAGATCAATTTTCTTATATTTTGTGGGTTGAGCATGCTTTTGCCGCGTTTCTATATGTTCCGGCGTATAAGCGTAAAGTCTCTGCATCGAACCTTGCTGCTAGTATTTTTTTAATTATTCAAATTTGTCTGTAGTTACCAAGATAATGGAATTAATGATTGAGTGATACTGAAAACCGATTTCAATCACCACAACTAAAATGAACCGAAAGTAGATCCAAATTTATTCGTTTTCTATTTTTTCCAAGCTTTTATTATGAATTTTTTCGTGTGTGTTTTGACTTTTGTAGACTTTTTCATTAGTTTTATCGTAATTAGCACGCCATCCCGTATCCAGTCCAGCAAGTCCTTGTTGATAATGGGGGAAATTCATTGTTTTGTAAATTATTTGAAAAGTTAGCGTGCAAGTATTTCTGCTATATGATGAAACTCAATATAATACGACCAAACATTTCGAAGTTATCCAGGTTACGGAAGAAAATCTTTCCAAATCTATAAATTGTGCTTATATCTAAGAACGTTTCGCTGATTATTTCAAGAATTGAAATAATAAAATCATTCCGTTGAGCTCTCTTAACATATCGAACGAACGTTTTCATATTTTCACGCGATATTTTACCATCGGCATTTTTCAAATTATATATCTTTGCCGATTCCCTATCGGGTCGCAAGATATGGGCGTTTTGAAGTATACATATTATTTCCAAACACTTTGCTCAGGCGTTCCTCTCGAAATTCTTACGCATATCGATTTGAAATAACAAAAAGCATGAAGTACTAATTTCATGAACTGTTTCCGATTCATTCGTTACTTTCGGTGTGGTCGACTATCATTGGGGAAGTTCAGTGTGTAGTGCTTGATATCCTATTCTCTCTCTCCCAAACTATATGAGCCTCTTTTTTACCGGTATAATCACTTTTAGTGAACATTCTGTACTTACCTTTTAAACTTACCTCAAAAGAAAGTTTCACTTGATAACATCGATCTCAAGTACCGATCGAGTGAGAATCACATCCCAGACTCTCTCAGTAGTCAATGAAATTTCACACGATGCACACGATTCTTTGTTAATATTCTAGTATAAATTAGCACAGAAACGGCCAAGTCTTATAAACTAGAATATCTTGAATATCAATTGTTTTTCCTTCATGTTCCTTTTTTCTGGTGGGCCAGAAGTTACATGTTGTAGGCGTAGACATGGTAGAATTATTAATGTGTCTTGTTTAAAACCTCATGACAGATCATGAGCTTTATGACGCTTTTTTTTTCTATAGTTTGCGCTTTTCAGCGAACATCCTCAGCTCACCTTTCGTATCTACTTCTAAGGCAAGGGTTCTCCGAAAAAAAAACCCGATATGAACTACCAACTTCAAGTACTAATCGAGATGGCATCCCTAGATCCTTCTAGCAGCCAATGCAATTTCACACGATATAGTAAATATTTTTGTTAATATTACAATATTGAATGATATTTTTTTTTTATATTCTGAGTGCGACAGATTTTTAACACTCTTCCTTCGTGTTGCTATTTTGTGATAAAATGAAAGTCATGTTGTAGTCGTAGACATCAAGAGAGGCGAGCTCGACGGCAAGGGTTCAGAAGAAATATTGATATTTCGTTTGAAATCGTGTGACATATCGAGCTTTAAGATCTTGTATTTTCAGTCTCATTTTCACGTCACAGCGAATAATGCTTCTTACCTCTTATACGTACCTGTGTGCTTGACAATCCGATGCAATTTCACTTGATAAAACTGATCTTAACCACCCAGTGAAAAACGCATCCCAGATGCTTTTTTTATCTAATGTAATTCAACACGATCCACTGGATGTTTCAGTCAATACTCAAATATTTCGTAACCTATAACGTCGTGCGGCGCATGCAAACAGATATTTAATTATTTTTCCTTCCAGTTTCATCTTATAGGACTAGAAGTAATTTAGTAGTTGCAAACAAAAAACAAACATTAATATCTGTACTTACTTTCTGTATTAATCTCTGAAAGAAGCTTAACTTTAAAAAGCCAGCATTATCCACCGAGTGACAATCGCATTCCAGACTCTTTCAGAAATGAATGCAATTTTGAAAACTTCCGTATATTTTTTGTTAATATTGTGGAATAGCTTATAACTTCTTAAATTCTGACTGTGGTCGATTTTTCATTATGTATTTCTTCGTCTTTCATTTTTTATAGATTCGAAAGTGCGGTTATAGTTGCAGATATAAATTATATGCCAACAGATATTTTGTGAAATCGTGTCACGTATTCTGTGATCATCGTAAATCACAATGACGTCATCGCGAAGTTTAACTTGTGCGATCTGATCGGGGAAATAGTCGTACGTAACTTGAAAAAAGCCTCTTCCGCAGATGTGTTTTTTGAATTACTGAATACATTGTGCATTTAAATACAATTTTGCAAGATAAACAAATGGTGGCCCAACATTCCGATAGACTTCGGAAATTGTTGAGGTATTTCAACCTTGCGATAATCAATTGCAAGATCTTTGCACGTAGGGGAAAATATCCATGTTCTTTCAATGTAAAGTTGTTGTTGTTTATCCATTTTTTCTTATTTTTGCTTCCTTAATATAGAGAAAGCTATGTGACGATGCATTTTTTTTCAGTTTTCTATTTCAATGTGTTTAAAATGTTCCAAAATGTCGAAAAATCATATTTGGAAAAAATGTCCGGAAGTGCGCGCGCGCGCGCGCGTGTGTGTGGGTGTGTGTCAAACGTCAACACGTTTATAACTCAAGAACGGTTTGAACTACACAGCTCCCGTTTTGCACAGATTTTAATCTATACTAGCTCTTCGTTTGCTGAGAATTTTGTTGGATTTGCTAAAAAAACAGGGATTCTACCGCATTTTTAAATTTTGAAAAAAGGTCGTAATCGCTCTAGCTTCCGCAAACTTGAAAATTTATTGATATTATTATTGTTTTTTATATAAATAGAGTGCCTCAAGGAGAAAATTGCTATTAAATTTGGGAATAACCGGTTAAACGGTAGAAATTTTATGGGATTTCGAATTTTACGAAAATATTAGTTTTTCGAAAAATTCTTTGACCGCATATTTGCAAATTTTTCAAGATATTGTGTATAAATCTGTACTTCCTTTTTCTTTCTAGAAAACTTGTCGAAATTTGTTCATGTCAATGCAAATGAAAAAAGTTGTCGAAATTTTATCATTCAAATGCAAATATACAATAAATGCTGCAAATTGCTTGCTCAAGATGCTCGAGTTGCACGATGCTCAGAATGCTCGATGCTTGATGCTCTATGAAGAAGCCAAAATTAAAAATGTAGTGCAAATTTAAAAAAAAAGGCTTTCTCATAGGGAAAGCTTTGAGCATCGAGCATCTGGAGCATCATGCGCACTCGAGCATCTGCAGGAAGCAATTTACAAATTTCAATTGACAGCTTTTTTTTACGAGATCTGCTGATCTTCGATTTTTGGTATGAACTTTTCCGTGATTCCTCAATGTCAGTAAATTTGTAATTAAAACGTTTCATCATGATTAGCGAGGCAGTAGAAATTTTCATGCAAATTGATGTAGATGCAGAGAACTGTAATCTGGCTGACCGTCAGCCTGTAGTGAACAATTGTTTCACTTTAAATCACAGTCCATGGCCATGTCCATGTAGAGTGCAATCAAATTGTTTCGGAAATTAAAAAAATTTTGATGAAAAACTCAGATGTTTTTATTTAGATAGATATTAATATTCTAAAAGTCACTGCAATGAAAATTTGTTCTTCAACGCTTGAGAAACGTTTTGAACACACGTTAATTGTTAAAAAAAATATACACAAAGTTTTCTGTGTCCAGGTCTTTACGATTAAATATTGTGCGACAAACAAAAGAACGATATTAACCCGTTTGGCGCCCAGAGGACGCGATTTTGACATCCGAGCTTGCGCTGTCACCATGTAATTAATTCAAACAGAAAAATAATCGGAAACAACCGCTCTCTATGTTGTAGAGTGTGTTTTTTTGAATGGTGGTGGTAAGAATTGTGTCAGACAAAATTGTACCATAGAAGAATCGGAAATGCGCCAAAAAACTGGATTTTTCAATGACATTTTTTTAGATGCCTTTTCGTTCCCTGTCGGAATTTTTCCATGTCTAAAACCAATTAATATCTTGACCTCGATATTTGATCTAAATGTACTTGGGGTTATTTTTATGTTTTTAACGTTTTGGTTAGCCACAATGGCGGCCAGAAAGGAATTTTTCGTCTGGAAACTTGATGAATTTTTTCCTCGAAAACTGTAGACTTGAGCAAAAGTTGTTCAAAAATGTCTTGATATCAAACAATGGACCTGGCAAGGACCTTTTGGCTCTTCAGTGTTTTCCTCTGAAGAGACGATCTTCCGGACCATCTTTCTTCTCATCCAAGATTTCCACGATATAAAATAAGCTATCCGACCATTTCTATACGATTTTCAACCTCCATTCTGAAGGCAATTATCCAACATTTCACCAAAACGTTTCGACAACTCTGTTATTGTAGTCACAATAGAGTTGTTAAAAATGTATTGTCAAGGTATATACAAAATTCTACATGTAGAATCATCTCAAACTACTGAAACCTCTGATTTTCACGCGTTATGAAAGCTATTTGTTTATAGTTGACTAGCCTGGGTACGCCCGCTTCGCTGGGCACACAATAATATTACAAACAGACTTCCACATCACCTATGACGCCGTTATTGTTTTCGGTAGAGGACGAATACAATCCATTCTTAAAGAGCGTCTACGTCGGGAGAGGAGTGAATTTAAGTCGATCAGTCGGATAGTTTAGGAGATCTTCCGATTTTAGTAAAAAAACAGTGATGGTTTTTATCGATAAATTTGTTTTAGATAGAGAGCGAACAAAATCCGTTCTTCGTGAGCGTCTATGTCGGATGAGGACTAACCGTAAGAAATTTTGCGTCAATCGCTCGAATAATTGAGGAGATCTCATGATTTTGTCAAAAAACAGTGATGTTTTTTTATCGATAAATCAGTTTTCCATGGAGAACGGACAAAATTTGTTCTTCGTGAGCGTCGACGACGGAAAAGCAGTAACCATGGAAAATTTCACGATCTTATCTTCAGTGGTTTAGGGTGTGCGTTGTCCGTCAGTCAGTCAGTCACGCAACAGTTATATGTATGATGATGAAAAAAAAAACAATTTGCGATAATTTTTTTTTTTTTTTGGTAGAGAACGAACAAAATCCGTTCTTAGTGAGCGTCTATGATGGGAGAGGGGTGTAGAAAATGAAAAAAAAAATTGAAAAAAATAAATAAAAAAGTTTTTGATCATTTTTTTTTGATAGAGGACGAACAAAATCCGTTCTTAGTGAGCGCCTACGATGGGAGAGGAGTAACCGTGACAAATTACTGAACAGCCAGAGGGAAATGATAACATAAAAATATTTATTTCTTACTCGATAACTTTATTAAATAAATACTATAGGCTCCAATCTATTATTCAAATAATATGGAAATAATTTGGCAATACTTCTGAACATTTAACAAGTGTTTCTTGTCCTCGCAATTCCTCAAATATTTTCAACAATATTCTCAATAAAAGAAACTATTACGAATATCAAGCTCTTTTGATGACTGGAATCTATGGGGTTAAATGTTCCTTCTAATCGCTGCTGTGATCTGGTTACCGTTGTAGGACGCTGCGACGAGAGGCTGGAGTTCAAGTCATTGGGTTGAACCTTATTTTTTATTTTATGCTGTGATTATCTTTGCCATGATTCAATAAAAATTGTCGACCGAAACAAAATACTGGAAAAATATAGCCTTAGCTAAAAAAATTGTATTTTACGTAATTTTTGACATTATATTAACATTGAAAAAAAAAATTATCCTCGTGGGGACTCGAACTCCAGACCCTCTTCTTACCATCCTTCAACGATAACCATGCGACCACACCAACCATTAGATCGAAAGACGATTTTTCCCAAGCGGGGGTATTTGCGTCTAACCATACAAATCTGATCGACCACATCGAAAGTGATACGTCGTTTATCTATCTTCCATTATAAACTAAAAAATAAATCAACTAATTTTGTATATTTTTAGAACGGGAAATTAACGAGAAGTAATTTATGTTACCTAGTTAATAAGAATCCAATTATTCCATCGGTTAAAGTTTTTGTAAGAATGTTTGTACTTTTATATTATCATGTTATACGGATTCAATAAACCATCTTTTGAAAAAAAAAAAAAAACCAACCATTAGATGAATTATGTATCTTATCGACCCCATTCATTAAGAAGGCTTGATATTTACAGAAGTTTGTTTTGTGAATATTGTTTAAAATATTTAAAGTAATATGAATCTTGATTACTCGGATAGGAAAGACTTGTTGAATGTTTACAAATATTGTGCGAAAAATTAATAGATAACTCTTTCGATTAAAGAAATTAATCAAAGCCCATATTTTGTTTTGAATGGACACTCATTAAGCAGAGAAAACGAACATTTTCATATGATCATTCGTGCGACTTCGACGAATGCAAAAATATATTTAGTACGCATCGGGCCCCAAGTATCTCGAGCGACGAAACGCGTGAGAGCAAGCGAGAATGCACTATTATCCCCAAGCAGGGAAAAACACCTGGGTGCGAGAGAGTGCGCGCAGTTAGACCCCCTACGCGAGAGAGAGAGAGAGAGAGAGAGGGAGGGAGAGAGAAAGAGAGAGAGAGAGAGAGAGAGAGAGAGAGAGAGAGAGAGAGAGAGTGAGAGAGAGTTATTGTCGTTCGTCCATTAGTGTAAGCGAGACAACACGAGAGCAGGGGTCAGTCGACAGCGCTTGTAAATTCCTATCTTCTTTGGTAAAAGTGCTGCCATCTATACGCGCGTCATGCTAACTCGCTAGCGGCCTTATGAGTGAATTTTCGGAATTTTGGACCTTCTGAACGTTTTTGATCGGAATTTGGCACCATCTGAACTTCAGTTTTCGCGACCTGCATGGATCGAAGCTATGATTTCCGGAGTTCAAAACTTTTATGGGAACTGAAGAATCTTCTATTAGTTTATATTATATATGAACTTTCTGATATAGCTCATGTTCTATTCTAGAAAATTCGGAATTTTGTGGTATGCGTAAAACTGCACTTTCGGAATTTTGACAGTCGTTTTGATGGCCGTTCGAGTCAGGCCTCGATCTTCTTCATACAATTTCTGAAAATTATCTCGTATACCAAATCATATTTGTATCCTTTCTCTATCGTTACTCCTACTGTTCTATATCATTCACATTCGACTGTATAGACTGTCGCGGGCGTGATCTTTATGTACATGTGGTTTCGGAAAATTTTTAACTAGTATTTTTGAACCGTCGGAGCTTTTAAAGTTCGAAATTTTAACCCGGCCCCCAAACTGAAACCAGACTCCAAGGAAACCCCAATCGAACTGCACGTACAACCATCCACTTCAGGGATACTAGGAAGGAAACACTGGGAAGAAACTGACGAGTTAATGACTGCTGGCGCAGGAAGCCTGAAATCCTTCAACGTATAAAGAAACCCCCCCCCCCCCCCCCGTGAAGCCAGCAATTAACGTTAAGAACGGCAGTGCGTGCTACCCCAGCTTTCGGTGTACATATTTAATCATAAATATACCTAAAAATTTAATTCTTGAATACGCATACATTGCAGTGGACCGAACGACTTCGAAGGAGGTCCCCTTGAGACCTCATCGCCACCCACACCGGGGCCCATCCCTACCAAGCCCTTTGGACATCTTGTACCGATCTTGGTGCATTTATGGACAAGTCTGGTTTCATCCGGCAGCACAACGTTTCATATGCAACAATTGCCATCACAGAGAATTTGGCGACACGGACGACTTCGAACACTTCACCAATCACACCTTATTCTATCCGACTGATCAGTGTCCACTGGACTGCTTCAGATGCGGAGAAATTACCATCGCTGCCGCTCCCGCTGATTTCTGCCGAGCATGTATAGCCCAGTTCCTAGCCTCATGGAATGAATTGGACCGGTTCCATATAGTTCACGTGGAAGGAACTCCCATTCCATTTAATCACGAACCAATCAACCTAATATCAATCAACCCTCAAAGAAATAATCCAGATCCCGCGGAAGGAAGTGCAGGATTAAGGAACCACAGAGGAAATAACCTCGAGGTGACAGGAGGAACCCACAACCCCGTACAAGTTGACCTGGATTTTGCCGAGCTCGAGGAAATAATAAACCAGAGCATACAATAAAGGAACCCAGAACCAGAAGCCGTGTTCGAAAGAAGACGATAGGCCAAAAAGCCACCTATTCGAAATATTCATATATCGCTATGCCATCCGTTACAAAGGTTAACAACGATGTCCGGAACAACAGTGACCGCTGCCAACTCACTCTATTCGGGAGGAAAACCAACGAGCGAAACCAAAAGAAGCCAACCGCGTAATTTTCAAAATACGATTGGTAGCAATCGAAGATGCCAATCCGGATCTCATTAGAATAACTGTCTTGTTTAACACTAGGGAAGAACTACTGAAACGATTTGAGGAGGAGGAAGGAGAGACGTACCGTTGATGTTATAAGCACGTCGCCAACTCAACCCCATATCGATAAACAGAGCAATGAATACTGTCCGACCTTCCTAAAAACCAGGATATCATAAACTCAAAGACCGTAAAGCCGAAACCAACACGCTTATAGCATATCCCCTCACCCTAGTACGCTATTAGTAATGTAATGCGCCTCGTGTTGCAGCTGAAACACTTACAAATGAATAGACTTCCAGACCAACCAGTTTTCTACGGAAGACCCCCATATCAGCCACACCGGGGCCCATCTTTACCTGGACCATTGGATACACTATACAGATCGTGGTGCATCCGTGGCACGGCCTGGTTCGACCCAACAACGCACCGCTTCATGTGCGACCATTGCCATTATCGTGTATACCGGGACACCAACTTCTTCCACCGTTTCTACGCACATACTCTATTTTACCCCACCGGTCATTATACTCTAGACTGCTTAAGGTGTAGCGAAGTAATAGCTACCGCTGCACACGCTGATTTCTGCCGGAACTGCATAATACAATATCTAACATCATGGAACGACTTGGAAAAGTTTCACTCAGTCCACGTGACAGGAAGGCCAGAATCATTTTATCCAGAAGCTCCCCATCAAGAACTATTATTCCCCGGACCATCAAATCCAACGCGGAGTCACCACAGCGGTCTCGCACAGAACCAGGGATCTCCCCACCAAAGCAACTGCAACGCCAATCATCAGCTAGAGAGGAGCCAGGACCCAGCGGACGCCGAATTTCCCGAACACGGTCCATCATATCTCACAGAGCTCCTGAGGCGCACAGCAAACACCACGGCGCTTGTACCAGAAGCTCAAACCTCCGCAGACTCACCAGGAACGAACGCTTAGACCAAAGCCAGCAAATCTTCAAGCTACCGTATACCGCACATTGGCTATACAGTAATATAGATCTCGTTACCGAGTTTTTAAATACAGCATTGGAAGGAAGGCTCCAACAGTTTGACGAACACTGGTGGGAACAATATCGTGAACAAGTGGAAAAGTGTACTAGTGTAAAACCAGAAAACCGCCCATCGCAGTCACAATAACTACTATTACGACAACTACAACCACCGTGCAGGGAACTCCATCACCTGAGAAACCATAGAGTGATATATTTGGGTGTGTGCATGTTTATATAAAAAAATATATATATTCCACGTTAAGCCTCTACCCAAACTTTATTCAAAATGACCGAGATCCGAGTACCTGAAGCCAAAGTTCGAGCCATGGAAGCAGAAATCAGGGCCTTACAACGGGAAAAAAGAAAACTCATCATGTTAACTATGACATCATTGTACCATCGATTCCATCTAAGCAAAGGGAAGCTTGGACCCGAGGAAGTCAACGAATGACAAAGCATTTTAAAACGAACATGTAACGAACGATAGTCGATTCGATCAATATCTCGACTATTTAACTTCAATCTCTCGAATATCTCCCACCAAATCAATGCTTCGACATGTCAATCCCCACCACCGAAATCCAGATCGATGATCGACACGAGAGCTCTTTCTCTTTCGTTCCGGGGTCGTCAACTGAGTAACATCTCTTCGCATCGCTCGCCTTCTCTGGAATCGTCCTCCATTGATCGACTTGTCCTGGCCAGCCAAATTCCCACGCTACCAAAGCAACAATTATACGGAAGCAGGAGAAAACGAGACGAAATCGCCCAGAAAGGATCATCAGACCTCGGAACAAGGGAAAGAGCCAACGTGGGAACCTCCTCGAATTTGAGATAAGCAAATCTTTTTATATATTCCAAATTACTCCAAAAGAAAAAGTTGTCAACGAAATTTCACGAGCCAAATTAAAGTCAATTCGAGTAGAAAGAAGGCAATAGATTGTGAATGGATGAATGCGTGTGACGTGAGTGTATGTATGTGTAATAAAAAGAAAAATTGTTTACTCCAAATAAAAGAAAATAATAGAACAAGAAAACCTTACAAACACTAAGTACCATCGGCATCAGCACCGTAGCCACCTGCGACAGCGTCGTGGGAGCAATATCAGCAACATACATAATAGGAGTCGACCCAATTATCTACAAAACCCGCCTCGAACTAAATAAAAATGCTGATCTAGACCAAATCAAATCATCTGTTCTGATTGACGCACTGGACGAATTACTTGAACGTTTCGAAAAAGAAGAGGGAGGAACATACCGTTGGTGCCACGAAAGGGATCAGAATACACCCCCGTACTGTTGGGGAGGCCAACTATAACGACTTAACGACATCGCAGTCTCTCACTTCTTCTGGTAAGGTCCAACCACCATAATAAACAATACCTGACACTATATACCCGTAGACAGCCTTCAAACGAGCAAGGAAAGATGTACCAAGTCCAACGCACATGAGGACATGTGCAGGGCATCATACTTAACACCACAATGCCCTATTTTAAGGGGGGAGGTGTTACATCTCGATGTATTGATTTTTCTACGCAACCCACCTCTGCGCTCACGCCACATTTGGGGGAGTGAAGAGAACAATGCTAGCGGACCAAGTGGCTATTAAAAACGGACATCCCCTGCTAATTCCTCACACTACATTAACTCCGGGGAAGGTCGAAATATTACGACGAAAGGGTGTGACTCAATCGGAAGCGAGAGATGAGGAGCGGACAATTATAGCCCACCCACCGATCACCCAACTATAAAATTCCCACGCGCGCCATCGATACTAAGGGGGAAAAGTCAACTGTGATTCGCCGTGAGACATCACCTCTTACAAGACCACACCATCAAATCGTCTCAACACAGAGGACGCCGAACACGAGCCAGCATCCCCAAACCATCGGAGACAAAGGGGCACGCATGCTCTCGCGACTTTTTGGAAAGAGATTCTTCGAGGCCGCGCCGGTAATTAAACTCATGAAGGACCATAGGGAGGCGGTAACCCCATCTGAATCATCCAACGTTTCTCTCACGTATAAAAACCCCGGAAAAACGCCAACAGCAAACAGTGTGCAAAAGGTTCGGGACCAGTCTTCAGTTCGACTCACGATACTTCTAATTCCGCGGCAGTGATACTCTAAATCTTTGCGGCAAAAGTCACTTGACCCATCAGTCCGATACGCGGATTCTTCTAAGTCCAGACTCGTTATTTTTGCCGAGTTATTCTAAACTATACTGTCTGCAAAAATCATTGTTTCACTGAAAAGGTCTTTACTAAATCTTCTAAATCGTCATCACAAATCTCTATACTCCGCCGATTCGACATCAGAGTCCAAACCCCGAAGACCTTACCGAAGCGTTTAAAGTAATACTAATACAATATTACGGACATAGTGTGTTAAATTATAACTAATCGTAGCCGAGGATACATATATATTCACGAAATCCTCTTAACTGTCGTAACCATCATTGTAAACTTGTGTGTGTGAAGTACGAGCGGTATTCATAACCAACTACGCTCATTGTAACCAAAAGGGAAATATAATAAATCCCAGATTAGCGTCTGAAGGAAAAGGGGAAAACCAAGTGAGTACTAATTATTCAGCCCTACTGTGTGCTATCTCCCCTAGCCCCCCCCCTTCGCACGGCTCTACGGTCATTCCTCATCCTAAGCGATCCAATATCGTAGACGAGACTTCCGTCCCAGGGTAAAGGACTTGATTGTCTTGACCCAAAAGCGAAGTCAATACCGTGTTACGCTCCCTTCAGAGAGGAATAAGCACACCCGATACACGGGGACGTAACAGGCTCAACAGAAAAAGTCGCTCACGCGCTAATGCTATCGTGGATTGCACACTTCGGCATTCCCTTGCGCATTACTTCCGACCTGGGAGGACAATTCGAGTCAAACTTATTCAAGAAACTCTCGGAGCTCCTAGGCTTCAAACACAAACGCACAACGGCTTATCACCCGCAAGCCAACGGACTCGTAGAACGCCCCCACCGTCAGCTGAAAGCATGGCTGCTGTGTCACGAGGACACGTGGTACGACGCGCTTCCCGCTGTGCTACTCGGACTCCGAGCCGCGTACAAAGAGGACATCGAAGCAACTCCCGCAGAGCTCGTCCTCGGCGAACCAATACGTCTGCCAGGCGAATTTCTCGCGCCCTCACGGCAAGACGCAACCACCCCCGAACTGGTACGGATGCTGAGGAAAAATTTCCAAGATCTGGCACCAGAACCTGCATCACGACACGCACATCAGCGCATTTTCGTGCACAAAGACCTCGCAACCGCATCTCACGTCTTCGTACGAAACGACCAGGTGCGACCGTCATTCTCCGCCCCGTACGATGGCCCATACCCAGTCGTCGACAAGCGCGAGAAATATTTCACAGTCAAACTACGTGGAAAAGACATACCAGTTTCGATCGACAGATTGAAACCTGCGTATTTACTGCTCGACGAACTCCAAGGCCAACACAACACCGCCGGATCGTCAACATCGAGCGTACAACAACACGTCGCAAACGACGACGTTTCAACGGCCGAGATTGCGAGAAGGAAGAAGAACGTTCGACTCGCGCTATAATTTCGCCCTACGCTCCAACTACGCTTTCAACAAACCTGTGCTCAAGCGAAACGAAATAGAAAGAATCCAAATTTTTTTTTTTTGTTTTGCTTTTCTCTGCTTACAGCTACTTCGCCAGCGTGAAATACCGCACACCGCTCCCGCGCTACACAGCATTTTTCCAAGAAGGGGAGACATGTGGCGCCTGCCACATACGCGCACCAGCGCGAAGTAAAATCCACGCAAACAACTGTCGGCGATTATCGCCTAATTTCGGGAATAATCGCCAGCGCGTTCCCCCACTCCAGCGGGTTGAACGACAAGAGCGAGGATCCTTCGTCCTCACTCGATCGATACCCGGGACACACGGTCCGCGTAAAATTACATCGACCAACGCCCGCCGTGCACGACAGAACTTCTCTGCACAATAGTTACGCATTTGTAAAACTTGAATAAAGCATCCATTTATATTTCTTACATCGCACGCAAATATTCGTTGGATCCCTGAACCACAAATCCTACATATATTCATTAATTATATTATTATGAGCAGAAAAGCTGCCCTGCGGTGACTAATTGCACAAGCACACTGCGATGACTTCGTTTGCTTTTTTCTTTACAAGATCTTTTGCTTCGCCATGATACAAAAAATTGTGTCACAGATTCAAGCAAACTGCCTGCTTTGCTACTTTCATCATTTTGCAAAATTGCATCCCCTTACAAACAGTATTTGACTTCTAGCAGGTAAAAAATGCATCACTATCAGAAAGCAATGAATATTTTCCCTATAAGAATCATCCACACAAATGTTGTGGCCACAAACAATTTCAGAAAACCCGTCGCTCTGAAATATTTTGCTCCTTCCGGAGCAAAACTCTCAGCGATCCGATTTTTACGGCGCTCAGCGACAAGATTTTTATGTCGTTGAGAGTTATTGTCGCTTTGCGATTCATCTAATGCCAGCAGCGATGTTAGTTAGTCTGTAAATGAATAAAAATGTGGGTGTAGGAATAGGGCAAAGGTTGTGAAGCATATTCAGTCATGAATCATATTCCCCCGTCACTGGAGCATGTCGGTAATGCCAGCTGCAAATTAGCATTTGTGAGGTTATCACGAGCTGTCAAAGCTGTGAGCACAGTATTCGTCACAAAGTCGGTAACGACAAACCTGCAACACGTTTTTCTTCCATAACCCTGGATTTTCGAGAAAATAAATGGTTAGCCAACGTTCGTTGTTCGACAAGGAACACGTTGTAACTGTTATTTTATCGAAAATGTCAACGGCGTAAAAGAAAAAATGTGAACCTATTTCAGCTATCTCCCTCACACTTGCATTAATACGGGCCGTCGAAGTATCGGTAATTACTAGCGGAAAAGGAAAATATCCACTATCGGAATTTTATGTAATGATTTTTTTATCGCGATCAGCTGATGTGTTTCGCTCGCTCGTCCAGACTGTTTTTTTTGTTTGTACATATTCATGAATTGCCCACGACGGATCCATTGGAAACATCGCAACCGTCACCAATCAGAAATTTGGTTGCCAGGGATTGGCTAAGATTGGTGAACAGACCCCTTTGAATGTGTTGTCGGGCGCGCATATACATACAGGGCAAATCTTTCGAAGTAGCGTAGTTCTGAAAAAGTCTGACATAATACTAAGCCCGTGCAAAGTTTTTTCTCAGCAATTACTTAATCAATTGAACTGATTTTAGGCTCAAATGAAAGAGCATCGCGTAATTAGTCTCCTCATTCATTTTCAGGTCGCTACACGACTCCTGGGCTTGATGGTTAACTGAAATGTAATCAAATTTTTTTTCCCACCACCGCGAATCGTTTTACTACGAGAAAGTATAGACTCGGCGAGTGCTTGGGACAAGCAGACGATAGTGCTGTCAAATCTACTTGTCTCGAGACTCTTCCGAGTCTCTTGATACCCGCTCAGCGTATAGACATCTGAATAGAAAAGCCTATGAAACATAGTGTTTGCCGCTCGACACTCAAACATCCAACTTTTCTTTCACGCCATTCGAACGTGACAGATAATTGACGGCGGGAGAATCTGGCGGACAATACTGCCCTGACGTAACGACGGCGAAACGACGTCGTGGATGTGAGACTGGGCCTCGAAGATTGTCGAACCTTCCGTTTGATATTTTTCTTGCCTCGTCCTCATGTGAGGCGTGTCTGATCATGTTGACGAAAGAATTCGAAATACCCTCTATCTTTCTCTTTCCCGGAATTGCTTGAACATAAAAATAAATTGTATCGGGATGAAAATTATTAATTACTCAGTAGAATTATCGTCCAAGGCAAGCCCTGTGAGACAATCGTTTGGCCGAAGTACCGAGCAGGAGCTATGGGAGGGCTTTTCTTCCTGAATTTTGCTTTTTTGTGACGGTACAAAAAAACCGTCGCAATATTTATTTGTCATAGCTACAGCTTCTTTGATTAGGTAAAACCTTACGAGTGACATCGTTTTGAATTTTCTGGAATTTGTTGGGCATGAGTTATAACTCTTTTCCAAGGGCTACAGCCCGTGCATTGTGCCAAATTCGCTACAGCGAAAAAATTACGCTTGACGCGTGAGACGGCTCAACCTAAAAAATATCTCTCCTTCTCTCTCCCGTTCATGGGGATTACGAGGGCAGCGGGAAGATAAAGTCACCATTTTCCGTATTATCCGGTGAAAAACTGTTAGCTTCCGAGTTTCTCGTCGGAGATTCGTTGCCACGTTTTCTCTTGTTCCTAGTTTCCAGGTTATAATCTCGAAATGAGCGCGAGTTGGACAACGACGAGGCGTGCTTATGACGGCGTTTCTTTTTCGTCATTTTCTTCGCGAATTTTCATTCCAATCGTTTTATCCGTTCATCCAGTTGTTTTCCGTCGTTTTCCTTTCCTCGATCTATACTCCTGCTTCTATTCCGGTACATTTTTAATGTTTTTTAGGAACTTTATTGTTTGTTTGATTGTGTCGGCACAAAGAAGAAAAATGACTAGATTCAGACGGCAAGGGCGTGGGACCGACTTTTTCGGATTGAATAATGTAACTATAAAAAATGTGGCGACATCGGTATGGCGTAGGGGCACTACTAGTTGATGGCGAGGAAAAGGCGCGAAATACATTCTCGAAGGACATGGCAAACGCTTCATTTTTGTTTTCGAGAAAATGACGTGCGTTTTTTTCCGAAAAGTTTGATACGTTTCAGTAAAAATGGAGAGCTTTAGAGATTATGGCGTATCGGGAAAACTGCAGAAATTTAGAGAAAATGTCAAGTGGTTTAAAAGATGCGTGAGTTCGTAATAGTCCTGCTATAATTATTACAAAATTCTTCATGGAAATTTTTTTTTTCTTTGCTTTTGTCGGAACTAAATTGCGCCAAGTCCTGTAACCCGAAAATTATAGGTTTTGAAAAAATTTCCAGAAAGAAGAAAGTCTTATTCTTTCATTTTGGACTTACCAAAAATGTTCATGTAAACTTGAAATCAATACACAACTTGCGACATAAAATTTCCGTAAATGTAGCGAAACGTTAGTCGTCCGATAGCAATTGCAAGCACTTACCATCCATTCCTTGTATGAATTGGTGTAACCAGCCTTTGAGATGATAAGCCCCTTGACTATGACGCGGAGCCAATGCCTCAGGAGCCCACCATAAAACCACGTGATCGAGTATGCTAGATACTGCTCCCCACGTTACTTCCTGATAGTATGCGGATATCTTTTCCCGTGCCCTTGCTTTTATTATTACTCCACCTTCAACAGTAATTGAAAGGAATTCGGAGTGTTAACTAAAAGTTATACAACAATTAGTTTCCCAGAAATTTTCATTCTCATGTGACCTTACCTTTATGCCTCTTCAAGCAATCGGACTCCAATAGCTGACTTGCGGTATCTTTTGCAATGTGTAGGACAGCGCTTACACATTCAGATTGGACATTCAAGAGAACTTCGATACTTTCACCATTTGAAGTGGATTTTTCATTAACTATATTGTTCATAACAGGTGGTGTCATATGTTTTGTCAAAGCCCTGGTAGAAATATAAGAGAGTATCGATGAATGAATGGCAAATAATAAGAGTCCTTATCTCAGGTAACTCTTTTTAAAAAAATGTAGAAGAGAACTTTAAGTATGAAGACGTCACACCTGAATTATGATATAATCTTTATTTGTTGCATTTTCATAAAAAACATGTTGTAAATAGCGTGAAGAACGGTCCAGTGACGACGAGAGAAAATAAAGATGATCGGAGTAGGTCTCAATCTCAGGACCCGCGGAGTTTCAGTCGCGAGCGCTAGTCACTGCGCTACGGGCAGCTATATTCTCTCTCTTGCGAATCGTCTTATTTAGATGGAATACGGGACCATCACAATTGTAATCACTTTTTTTGAAATAGCTAAGTGTTCGGGGTCGAGCATGATTTTCATCGGTGACGCGAGCAATCGGGGTGACGTTCGCGCTCTGTCGCTAATGTCGCCACGGGCTGGGTGACACACGGGATCGACAGGCAAGGCGAGGCCCTTCTGGGTCAAGGATCGCGCTTTGCCACGGGCGTCACTACTTTCTCCGAGCAATTATTCATATTCGGGGACAACGGTCATGCGCGTAATCGATATCCATCGATCGCCATGATTGACGGCTCAGCCTTGGATCACCGATGGGAGCGCATACACACGGGTCCTCCGGGTTTTCCTCCGTTCTTCGCACGATTGGGTCAATTCGAGCCTTACACCCTCGAATTAAGCGGCTTTCAGGAAAGGATGGATTACCAGTAATCCTCGAGATGCGCTCTCACTTTGCACGGGAATATTTTCTTCAATCACCTCGGGATCGCCAAGATAACTTTGGGTTGCGGATTACGCGGGTCGAACGCACGAGGTTCAATCATTCGGTTTTCTTCGACCACGAGGTCGACGAAACTCGCGATAACACACGAGTTTATCGGTCTATTCGAGTTTTTGGGTGGCTCGACACCTATGATCTCGAGTCTCAGAAAATACCTCTCCATTCACATGGGACGGGTCAATTTTCTCGCCTTTTCGCTCTCACGGCGGGCAGATATCTGGCCAAATCTCGTCGCACTAATTGTACTTTGATTCACGCTCGTAATTCGACCAAATAAATTATAAGGCTAAGGCAACGACGCACACTCTTTTTTTTCGACCAAACCAGATCCCGCACAAAATACTAAGATACAAATCAGAAAATCAAATACACTTGTATTTGTAGTATTACACACACAGGAAAAATTTAAAAATGGATTAAATTATATCAAAATGATAATTTTTTCCTAGGGGGGTTAAGGGCTAGCCCCTCATAGCTCCCAAGGGCGATGCCGCCACGACTCTTTGCAGCCGACGGTGCAAATAGTTGGACATTTGCGAAAAAATGGCAATGAAACATAACTTTCAAAACATAAAAAAAGAACGCCAAGAATTCAAAACTGCATCTCCGTCATGAACTCACAAAAAAAATCGAAATCATATCTGTTTTTAAATTAGCAAGAAAAATGAACCCATGACAACAAAAACTTGGTGCGCTTGGTACACGAAAATTCCATCATTGAGCGTTGCAATCTGGAAGTAATGTAGGAAAATGGATCCCGCAACTATTACTGGAAATATTTTTGAATCAGCCGTCTATATTTGTCAAGAGAACGATCTATACAAGTGACATTTTTTGAAACCGTGTATGAAGGCTCTTTTGGTCCCTTGACAACTGATTGCATTTTTGGAAGATTGATCCTTCAAACTGTTGAAGGCCTCATGTGCCTGTGGTTTGTTGGGATGGAGACTGGGGGAACGGGCCGAAATTCAGAGACGCGGCACCGTCTCTAAATTCCGCTGGCTCGGTACAGTAGATAGCTTGTGTACCGAGCGCGTTAGAAAACAACGCAAATGTGGAATTAACAAATCAAGAGACGCGCTAGCGGCTCGACGCCAAGTATTGAAAGAAAAGCGTAGCGTGAGGCCTGCCGCACTCTTCTATACGCGAATATGCCAGTTTTATGACGTCACAGTGACTTCGTAGGGGAAAGGGGGGTAGCCCCGGCTACTTTTCTATTTTTATAAGTACGCCGCAATTTAAGGGTGGCTAATTATTTGAAAATGAGAATCGGAGCTCTGGTCTGGTGGCAAGCGTGCTTGCCTCTTAACCAGAGCATCGGCAAGTCCTGGATTTGAATCCCGGTGGCATAGACTTGTCACGAGAGACTAGAATAAGGACATGAGCAAAACGGGTGTGGTTGGCTCCGCCCATGGCCTGCTCTTCTCGTGATAATATGTGACGTAGCTCTGCCGCCAAGAGGCGAACCCGGGCCCGACTGTAGGGGTCCAGTTTTTCCGCAGTTTCCCGGGGCCCACAGTACGTACTAAAGTGCGTATCATGGCGAATGCGATACAGAATAGGGAGTCGTCTGCGGCCGCACGGGCCCTGGGTGTCAGGTTACTGACCCGGACGGAAGAGATGGGTGAAAAATGAGAAGGACAGTAGGGAGTAAGAAAGGGGCGCCTTCTGAAAAATACCTAAAAAGGCGAAGGAGTGCATTGTGTAATGTTGTGAATTTTTAATAATGAATATTTCCGTCGAAGTAGGAGTCACCGCAACGCTCACCGACACGTAATCTTCAGTTTCTTTCAGGGAAAATCCCCCCTCTCCCGCTAGCCGCGATTCTTCCACGTTTTTGCCCTTTTTGTCCCCGAGAGGCTCAAGAGAGCCGATCCAGAGGAGACGACGAGGTCTCCGGTGATCTGTCAAGTCGTGGGGATCGTCAAATACTCCGTCGACTTCAATTCCGGACGGAGTCTTCCGGAACAAAAGAAAATGAGAGTCCCGCGGCATCAAGGCAGCACACAACACGTCGTCGCCATCGTCGGAGACGCAGAAGTCAGAAAGGAAAACTTGGTCCGTCGAACGACTCTTGCTGACCCACCGTCTCACGGGAATTTCGAATGGCCCAGGCGCGACCATCTTTACCACGAGCTTCGGTATTCCGAGGTCTCGAGACACCGCGGCGTCAGCTGATAGCCGCTGTCAGGCTATCAGTGCCATCTTCTCGTCGGGATCTCGGGAAATCGAAGCTCGATAATGCGAACACCCCAATCAGCTAACCCCAGACCTGACTTATCGATTATAATTGGTTGAGGAATTCGGGAGCCTCGTGTAGCCTCGAACCGGGCCTCGTAGTCCGGCAGAGCGCTCGCGAGGATCCCGAGATTCCTCACGTCCACTCTCGGCGTGATAGCGCAAGTATCTAGTTAGTGAACGTCTACGATGGGAGAGAACTCAGTTAGTCAGTCAGTCAGATACGTAACAGTTATTATTTACATATTGTGACGTAACATTTTGCCACGTCACTCGCACGAATGCCTGTCGACCAGTGGACCGGGTTTTCGGTCCATTTTTCGGTCGCCACTCGTCTTGACTACGGACAGGGCATTTACGGTGACTCAAGGCGTCGTAACTATTTCAACCTTTTATTATTATTTTATTTTATATGACGTCATTTTATTGAATTGTTCACGAGCCCAGCCCGATCATCGAAGTACCTCCGCGAATTTGAAGAAAATATCGCGAACTACCGAGATCGACCATTTAGTTTAGTTTGTTATTTTTAATTATTCGAGATTTCCGTAGTTGGCTGGATAATACCGAGAAACCTGAGACGCGATATTACCTTCCTAACCATTGCCTTTTGTGTTGTGTGACGGGTTCGACACAATCGCTAGAGAAATTGAGGGAGAAAATAAATAAATTACGCGAAAAAGGAATCAAAGTAAAAGTAACAAGCTTCGGATTTATTTAAATGAATTTCATACAACAAAAAGAGGGGCGGCAGCTGGTTAAATCGGTCCAGCAACCGTTACAAAAGAATGGTCAAAAATGATCAAAAGAAAAACAATAATAACTGATTTAATTAACGAAATAATTGAAAGGTAATTAATAGGGCCGGTTCAGGGAGAAGCTAGGAGATCTTAAACTCGGGGACAGAAGGTCCCTGAAACTCAGGCGTCTTATTATACCAGTGACGACAAAAGGGGAACGGGCGAGCGAGCCACGCGATGGAGCGAACCACGCGAACACTCGAATCGAGTTCGGCCGGCGAAACCCGATTGATCGAACGAAGCAAAGCCTCGTTCGATCCGCGCACAAAAATCCGATGACGGGACTCACTAATCGAAAAGGGGAACACGGGGTGGGCGATCGACGAGGGGGATTGACAAAAAATGTAATGACGGGGCTCGAAAACGCGGAGAAAAATCCAAAGACGGAATGGGCGCGAAAGAACGGGGAATGACGAGAAAAAAAGGGGCAAAGTGACTTCGCGGGGGTGGACGGGGAAACGACTCGAGGCACAACGCTCGTCGCGTCGACTGACCGACGAAATAAACTCTTTCTCGAACGAAAAGTTCGAGAAAGCAACCGAAAACTTGATCGGGAATTTGGGAGAGCACGAGGGGATAATGGCGTCGCACGCCCGGCAAGAATCGAAGGACTTACTTGTCTCCTCGGTGTGTCGAATAAACCAGAGAGTACGGTGCCAAACTTAGTCCAAACTGTCCTGAGAGTGGTCCTTCGGGAAGCCGGGTCGTCGTTAAAGATTTTATTTCACCAAATTTGCTAGAGAACTCGAAAAAGAAAGGAGAGCAAAAGCACTTGGCTCTGTGCCTGGTCGTCTCCAAAGCGGAAGTGTGGCGCTCCGGGCTCTCCTCGAGCTCCCGGCCGCGTGATAGCGGCTGGTTCGAGGCTTTTCGAGGCCCGGGAGCGCCAGCAGCCAATCAGGCTGCGGCGTTACAATCGGCCGTCGTTCGATCGAATATCGAGCGCCGGCCTCGCGAGATCGCGCACCGATGGCGCCACGCTGTCTGCCTCGCGAGACCGAGGCTCGATAAAAGATGGCAGCGCCCCCGGTTGTCAAAACGGCCGTGGCGCGATCGTATCGACGGCCTCGCCTCGACGCCGCGGAACCCGCTGTTTCCCTCCGACCTGACGGACAAGCCTATTGTCGGAGGGACGATGACGGACACGAGCTCCGCGACTCGACGATGTCGACAGGGCTAAGGGGGGTCGGGCTGAGGGGGGAACATAAAATATTACACGCGGGGGAGGGAGAGGAAAACCAATTAAAGAGGGCAACGCAATTTCGTGATCGCTCGGTCGGTGGGTCGCTCGCCCGCGCTCGCGTGAGTAATCGCAGTCGAGATGCTGGTCTAGCGACGGTCGTCAGCCACGTTCGGTCCTCCTCGGTCTGCGGGAGCTGGAAAATAAGAGAGAAGAGAGCCGGTCCCTTTCGGGGATCCGGCGACTCCCGCTGCGGCTCAACGCTGGCAGAAAAAAAGATAGAAGGAAAAAGTGACAACGTCACAGTTGTTACGTTTCTCGTGCGCTCACTCCGACGCGGGTTTCTCGCGAGGGAAAACATTTTGCCTTGTGCCTTGCTTTGCCGCCCCGTTTCTCTCAAGGCTTTCGCCCCCGTTAGACGTTCCAGTCGCAATCATCGTGGCTGCTGGTGGACGTTCGGAGGCACACGCTGGTTCCGTGGCCATTCGTTGATGCCCTCCGTGGCCTCCTCGCCGAAGCAACTGAGTAGTTGCACCGTCCACAGCCGTACCCTCGGGTGCCACGGTCCGCTAACCCCGGCGCCTCGTCTTAGCGGGATTCAGGAAAAATCTTGGGGCGGAGGTGCTGTTTTGCCTATGTTGGCGTGTGGGCCCACCGCGACTCGCTTGGTCGGCGAGCCACGAGGGAGGCCTCCCCTCCTCTCCGTCAGGGACGTCGCCCGGATCCCCAAAGGAAGCGTATCCGAGGCACGGCTCAGCAGGACGTAAGGGGACGATTTTCGAAGGAGAGACGGTCAGCGGTAAAGTAGAGGCGAGTTCGTAATTTCGAGTCGCGTATCGTCGATTTTGCAATCGGCGGTACGCGCAATTCAATTTGCCGGGGAATATCACGTGGCCCGGCAACAGCCTAGTTCACGCCTAGAGCCTTTGTTGCCTTGCTACCGTATTACCTTTTGCTTTCGCTGCCTTGGTTGCTGTCGTCACCTGGACCACGAGTTTCTCGGTAAGCCCGTTCCGATCTCTCCATTTACCCGATTGTTTTATTCGTCATTTATATTGTATTGCGATCCCCAGTATGGCGAAATTTGCCGGCTCTTCCGGGAGATTATTTGGTTAGGGTTTTTGCGTTCGCGGGAAGAGCAGATTGACATTTTCGGGCTTGACCAGCTATCCATCCTTGCCTTTTCCCCATTCATTCGAGTCATTTTCGCGGCCGAATAAAATAAGGCGGGTTATTAAGCGATGGTGTCTCGAATAATTTCGCTTTTCATTGTGTCGCGTCTCGCATGTTTTGCGTGAGAGCTTTTGCGTTATTTAGAGTCCCGTATTTTTTCTGATCAATTACGATCTCGGTATTTCTCATATCGTAGGATTTTTCGAGCGACGAAAATATATTTTCTTTCGTTGTGCTAGAGTCGTCGCTCGGAGAAGTCCTTTGTTGCGCGTGGCCTCGAGTCGGCCGTCGCGCACGCGTTTGTTTTCCTTCTATCTCTCTCGCTCTCGTGTTCTAGCTACGATCGCTACGGCGAGGCGTAGAGTTTATTGTTTGCGACTGAGTCTGTCGGTATTTCGATGATTCGAGCTCGGTTTCGTCTTTATTTTATCTTTGCACGTGTCGTGCGTTCTTGAGTATTATTTTGAGCTTTATTAATTATTTCGAGTCAGTTCGTTGCGTTGTCTTTCCTTACGTGCTACCAGGAGCCTTCACCTTCATGTCGCGACTGATGATGTGTAATTTTTGCATTATTGCGCCTCAACTTTCGTTGTGTTTCTTTTGCTTTACGAGATCGTGCGATGCCTCGGTATTGCCTTGTGTTTAGGGCTGATTACCTTTTGCCTGTTGTCGTTGTTCTGAGCTATGGCCTTGGCATGAGCGTTGGCCTTAGCCATGGCGATCCGTGAGTTTGATGACGTCTTACCTTTGCCTTACCTTGCTCGCCTTCTTGGCACGGCGTCATAAACACAGCAGTCGCCTGGCCACAGTCAGAATAGCGTTCAACATTAGCTACCTTCGGTACTATTTGGCAATACGTGAGACATTTTCGCTTTCGCTTCTATCTTACGCTTGTGTTCTCGTATCGTCCGGAGCTGCCTGCTTTTGCTCTTAGTCGATCGGTGGTTTGGCGGTGGTTACCTTGCCGTATCTTTTTGGGCGTTGCGCCGCCAACCTTCCGATTGCCGGGCTGCAGTTCCGACGTTATCTTTTGCCTTTGCTTAATTCCGTCCATCGTCAGACGAGATCTTACGCCCTGGTAGTACTCGCGCATTTTTATTATTTTCTTTGTAACGGGCCGGCGATACACCGTCCCGATTTTCTATCCAATTTTCTCTTGTAATCTTTCGGATAAATTTTATTCAAATAAATGCACTTGTTAACTTTTCATTTTGCCGTCTAGCGTCAATTATTTCGTTTTGTTTCGCTTCATCCCGCTGTTACTCTTCCGCCAAACGAATCACCCCCTCTACCTCTTAGTACCTCAGTATGGAGCTCAGTGGCCGGACCGCCTCGGTCATAATCGTCTTTCGTGCATCCCGGCCAAATTCGATGCGCGAGGGTGGGCGAATCAGAAGTCGGCCTTGGTCGGCGGTACGTTGTACCTGGCGCCCTGTCCACTCTCGCGGCCGAGGGATTGCACGAGGGGCGATATGAGCCGAGAAGGGACTAGATGGACCCCTCCGGGAAAATCTACGTTACAATATATAGAAAAAAAAAAAATTGGCGATAATTTTTTTTTGGATAGAGAACGAACAAAATCCGTTCTTAGTGAGCGTTTACGATGGAAGAGGAGTAACCGTGACAAATTTCACGTTCCTATCTTCAGTAGTTTAGGCTGTGCGATTTAGGCAGTGGATTTTGGTTGATCTCTATCAAAAAAAAATGTATCACGGAAAAACATTTTCTACCGTAGTGCGTAACTTGGCATTTCCCCTCTATAAAAAAAATTACTTTACAGTTTTTTTCGCTCGATATCAGATTTCCTATTTTTGAGTTGTCCATTTTGAGGACAACCACCAACAAAAAATTACTATCAACGCGAGTGAAGTCGTTCATAACTCGTTCATAACTCGAGAACGGTTTCAGCTCCAGGGCTCCCGTTTCGCACATCTGTTAATCCATACATGCTCTTCATTCTCTGATAATTTTCTTAGAATTGCTAGAAAAATACGAATTGTACAGCATTTTGAAATTTTCAAAAAAAGGGTGTCGACACTCTAATTTCCGCAATTTTTAATATTTATTACTAATTGTTATTTTTACAAATAGGAACATGATAGAAAGGTTGGAATTGGATTTCGGGAATATCGGTCGAACGGTTTAAATTCTATGATCTTTCGAATTTTACGAAAAAGTGAGATTTTTGAAAAATCGTCAAATCGCTCTAATCAAGAGACTCGGCAGAGTCTCGGGACAAGTACATTTGACAGCGTCGTCTGCTTGCCCGAGACTCACCCGAGTATATTATCTCTGAATAAAGCGATTTCGACGGTGGGGGTAGACTCTTTCTTGAATTACGAAGCCAAGGGGTAATCTCATGATCTGAAATTTGGACTGTACACTAATTAAGTTATCCCCCTTCGATCGAGCCATAAATCAACCCGATTGATGCCGTAATTGCTGAAAAAGAAATTTGCACAGGCAAAATTATGCGATGATCGAAGTGTGCGTGCGTGTATGTATACGACACAGAGAAAGGCCTCGCGGCGCTGGCGTGTTTCTGATTGGTCGCGACCGACGACCCACAAACAGTGCAGACGAGCGGGCGAAAAACGTCAGCTGATCGCGATGAAAAAATCATCATCGATATTTCAACGGCCCATATGAACGCGAGTGTGAGAGAGATAGCTGAAATAGGTTCACATTTTTCTTTCACGCCTTTAGTATTTTCGAGAAAATAACAGTTGCAAACTTGTTCCTTGTCGAACAACAAACGTTGGCTAACCATTTATTTTCTCGAGAATGCAGGGTTAAGGAAGATAAACGTGAATACTGTGCTTACAGCTTTGACAGCTCGTCATAACCTCACAAATGCTAACTTGCAGCTGGCATTACCACCGACATGCTCCAGTGATGGGGAATATGCTTCAGGAATGAGTATGCTTCACAACCTTCGCCCTATTCCTAAGCCCACAATTTTATTCATTTACAGCATATCTAAACTCGCCGCTGGGATATTCGATTGAATGCAAAGCGACAATAACTTTCAGCGACATAAAAATCTTGTTGCTGAGGCACATGAAAATCTTGTCGCTGCCAGCTATCCGGAAGCTCCAAATAATTTTCAGTGACATAAAAATCTTGTCGCTGATCCACATGAAAATCTTGTCGCTGCGAGTTATCTGAAGCTCTGGATAACGCTCAGCGACAAGTTGTTCCTCCGGAAGGAACAAATATCGTGGAGCGACAAGTTTTCTGGAATTGTTTACAGCGACAACATTTATACAGGGAAATCATTCATCGCTTTTTGATAGCGATGCATGTTTTCCCTGCTTGTAAGATTAATCACAAAGCGACAATAACTCTTAGCGACATAAAAATCTTGTCGCTGAGCGACATGAAAATCGTGTCGCTGAGAATTATGCTCCGGAAGGAGCCAAATATTATGTAGCGACAAGTTTTCTGAAATCGTTTGCAGCGTCAACGTTTGTCTAAATGATTCTTACAGGGAAAACATTTATTGCTTTCTGATAGCGATGCATTTATTCCCTGCTAGTTGGATTAATCGCAAAGCGACAATAACTCTCAGCGACATAAAAATCTTGTCGCCGAGCAACATAAAAATCGTGTTGCAGAGAGTTATGCTCCGGAAGGAGCCAAATATTAAAGAGTGACAAGTTTTTTGAAATCGTTTGCAGCGACAACATTTGTCTAAATGATTCTTACGGGGAAAACATTCATCGCTTTCTGATAGCGATGCATTTAATCCCTGCTAGTTGGATTAATCGCAAAGCGACAATAACTCTCAGCGACATGAAAATCTTGTCGCTGAGCTACATAAAAATCGTGTTGGTGAGAGTTTTGCTCCGGAAGGAGCGAAATATTATACATCGACCAGTTTTCAGCATAGTACTCCCATCGAGCCAACACGGTAAATTCTTCGTTGCAAAATTGATGTAAAAAATTTTTGATTTTTCAAAGCTGATGGTCAAAAGTTGAAAATTGCCCTCGTGCAATAAATTGAGACGTTGGCACGTGTTTGCTCTTCCTTTCAGCTTATCAAAACATGTTAAATGAAAAAAAAAATCATAATTTTACCCTTTTTAGTCGCAGACGATCGATTTTAGTTTGAAAATTGACGAAAAATCGTAATTTTCAAGCAAAAATCGTAGTAATGGGCTAAAAATCATATCTCGGCAAGGAGATGAGATAATGGCATGATTCTAGGCTTAAATGTGGCTGGACAAAGTACATTTTCAGGAAAAAAATCAGCATCGTCCTCCCATCATCCCAAGACAATAAATTCTTCTCTTCAAAGTTAGGAAAAAAACTTGTTCTTTCCACAGCGATGATGAAAAGTCAAAAATGGTTTTCTGGCGAGTAATGAAGGCGATAGCACATGTTTACGCTCCGTTTGGGCTAAACAAACCGTGTCGATGAGGAAAAAATCGAGAAATCACCATCGTTGCTCGGAGACGATCGATTTTAGTTTGAAAATTGACGAAAAATCGTCATGTTCAAGCAAAATCGTGGTAATAGGCCAAAAATCATATTTCGTTCAAAAATCGAGATAGAGACATGATTCTAGGTTTTAATGAAGCTCCACAAAGTACACTTCTAGGGAAGAAATCAGCAATTTATTCCTATACAGCCAACTCTAAAAATTCTTCGCTCCCAAGTGATGTAAAAATGTTGTTTTTTTTCTAAGCTGATGGTGAAAAGGCAAAAATACTATTTTTGAGAAAAATTAAGATTATGGCACGCGTCTACGTTTCCTTTCAGCTCAACAAACCATGTCGACGAAAAAAAAATCACGATTTTACCGTCGGTGCTCGGAGACGATCGATTTTCGTTTAGAAATTGATGAAAAATCGTCATTCTCAAACAAAAATCACGGTAATTGGCGAAAAATCACATGTCGTCGGGAAATTGACATAAAGGGTTCAATAAGGACTCAATCTGAGCTCCACAGAGCTTATTTTACCGGAAAAAACTTTAAAGCGGTCTTCAAAGCAGTTTTCAAGACAGTCTGCCTTTTGAGCAGCCTTTAGAGCTCAAAAGATCCGACGGAAACTCATCCTCCAGGAGATCCAAAAATCCTTCGGGACATTCCTAAAAGCACCTCCTGGAGAATCTTTAGGGAAATATGTAGTATCATTTCCTTCAAATTTTTCTCGACGAAATTGCGAGAGAAGACTCGTTTTCAAATCAACCGTCGACCCAGTTTTGCGGCCTTTAACCCGAATTTATCTTTAAAAATATCAGTCATCATTATATCGTGACTCATAACAAATATAGAGAATTTAATTTCTCTCTTTATCCTTACTAAATACATGTTGAAAATTTCATTTGAATTTATTGAACAAAATATTTGTAAAAAAATATTTCCTCTGAAAATGTTGAGAATTTTGTTCGTCTTAATTTTTCTCCTTTACTTGTATGTACTTTATAAAAATGGCAAAGAACGAGTCAACGCCTTTATCTAATATTGCCATTTCTTATCCCATTTCATCGCACAAAATATCAGCAATGAAACAACTAGCCAAAAATCCCCTCCCCGGGGAAAATAGCCTGGATAAGTCCATTTGTTGGTGACCACCTTTTTCATTTGTTTTCACAGATAAATCTACTCACCTAAAAAACCTTGGTATAAAAAACATCTCCCCTGAAAAACCTTGGTATAAAAAACGTCTCGCCTAAAAAAACCTTGGTACCTAAAAAACCTTGGCTAATAAAAATTTCAAACACTTGAAATACATACTAAATTCGGAATCAGGAAAAAAGAAGTGATATCCTAGCCAAAAATCCCCTCCCCGGGGAAAAAAGCCTGGACAAGTCCATTTGTTGGTGACCCCCTTTTTCATTTGTTCTCACAAATAAATCTACTCGCCTGAAAAACCTTGGTATAAAAAAAATTTCGCCTAAAAAACTTTGGTATAAAAAACATCTGGCCTAAAAAACCTTTGACAACCTCATCTGAAAAAATTTAAGACCCTTCAAAGAAAAAGAACTTCAAAAACCTTGGTATACAAAACATCTCGCCTAAAAAACGTTGGCCAACCTTGCCTAAAAAATTTAAGACCCTGCAAAGAAAGAGAAAAAGAACTTCAAAAACCTTGGTCTAAAAAACATCTCGCCTGAAAAAACTTGGGCAACCTCACCTAGAAAAATTTAAGACCCTTAAAATAATACAATGAAGAACAACCTCACAAGAATCTCGCAAAAAATTCAAAACACTTCAAATAAATACAAAAAAGTATACAACAAAAAGTGGCAAGAAAGAATAACACAAAATGATATCATTCACGTGCAGTACTAAAATTTCTGATATCAATAAAAGGACACGTTTTTCATTCATGTCTAAGAATTGACTGATGAGTGATGAGACAAAATCATTTGTTAGCAAAAAAGGTTATTCAATCAATGAAGAACCATCTTACAAAAATCTCCCTGAAAAATTAAAAACACCTGAAATGAACTTTAAAAAAATACAACAAAAATGCTCAAATAACATTAATGTAAAAATGGATCATTTAGGTTCAACACTAAAATTTCTGATACCAATAAGAGGACAAGCTGTTCGTTCAGGTCTGAGATTTGATTAACGACTAATTAGTCAAAATCATTTGTTGGCGAAAAAAAGTTTACCTGAAAAATTAAAAACACCTGAAATGAATATCCAAAAATACAACAAAAAATGCTGAAAAAACAATCATGTAAAAATGGATCATTCACGTTGAGCACTACAATTTCTGATACTAATCAGAGGACAAATTTTTCGTTGAGGTCTAAGAATCGACTAACAACTGATTAGAAAAAATCATTTGTTGTCAAAAAAGAGTTTATACTAACTTTCAGGGTTTCAATGGTTCTGAATAATTTGATCATGTTTCTCGCATTTTCGCCCAGATAGATTTATCACGAGTTATAACTTGAAGCCCCCAATACTGTTTGATCGGTAACGATTTGTTAAACAGTCACCACCGTACGTTGAGCGAGTGCGCACAGAGTACTTGTCCGGCCCATAACTTTTTATGCAAATTGCTAATTCAAGAAAAAATCGGGAAAAATTCAAGAAAAAAGAAGCAAACAGGAACAATAGATAATCTTTCATTCATATCATTCATTATTATTCAAATTATGATTTATACTGTGGCCATCGTTTCCTGTGACTATGCAAAAGTGGTCAATCCACACTGATATCGGACGATGCCAGGATTCAATTCTCCGAAGCGTCATGAGTGAACTCAGATCCAATTGCTGATAATGATTATCTTGGATATCACAAATTAATCAACTAATTTAACCATGCCTTCTCCCAGGAATATCATAACTTTGCAATGTCGAGTAGGTATCTGCAGGTACCCTAAATCTTGTAACCGTAATATCACGAACTCTTGAAAACTTGATGAATTTTGAAGTATTTATAACAATAACGAAAATAATGAGAACTCTGAAGAATTTCAATGAATATTAATTCTGTTCTCAACTCATGAAGAATGTATGAATCAATTTTAATTTCCAACAAGTTGACGTGCACATGTCTACACTAGCCTGGGTACGCCCGCTTCGCTGGGCACACAATAATACCACACACAGATTTCCACATGACCTATGTGGTACTGTTTCGAGGTCTTCGTTTTCATTATTTTACATAGCTTTCCGCACGAAACTTCATTCGCGTTGATAGTAATTTTTTGGTGGTGGTTGTCCTCAAAATGGACAACTCAAAAATGGGAAATCTGATATCGAGCGAAAAAAACTGTATGGTAATTTTTCTTTCTGACGGACTGACTGACAACGCACAGACTAAACCACTGAAGATAGGATCGTGAAATTTGTCACGGTTACTTCTTTCGCGTCGTAGACACTCACTAAGAACGCGGATTTTGAATCGACCGTTCTTGGATTCCTCTTTTTCTTGGAGTCAGTATGACGTAAGCCGCTCTTGGCTACGTTGGGACCAGTCCTGTATGGAACTGGTGGTATGACATGGTATAGTTATAATATGGAATGGTACAGTTATGGTATAGCATAGTATGACTATACTATGACTGTACAGCTATATATGATATGACATGGAGATGCACCGTTGCCATGGCAACGTTCACCATGGCAACTGTTACCAAGGCAACTGTTACCATGGCAACTGTTACCATGGCAACGGTTACCATCACAACGGTCACCATACCAACGGTTACCATAGCAACTGTTACCATGACAACAGTCACCATGGCAACGGTCACCATACCAACGGTTGCCATGGCAACTGTTAGCATGGCAACGGCTACTATGGCAACGGTTACCATGGCAATGATACCATGGCAACGCTTAGCATGGCAACGTCCACCATGGCAACTGTTACCATGGCAACAGTCACCATGGCAACGGTTACCATGGCAACGCTAATCGTAACAATGGTTACCATGGCAATGGTGGCCACAGATGTTCGGTTTGGTACAAAACGTTTTTGAGTGGAAAATCCGTTTTGGATAGAGAACGAACAAAATCCGTTCTTAGTGAGCGTCTACGATGGGAGAGGAGTAACCGTAACAAATTTCACGTTCTTATTTTCAGTGGTTGAGGCTGTGCGTTGTCCGTCAGTCAGTCACGAAACAGTTATATATATATAGATATTGTTACGTCCTGGGATTCCGTTCGGTCCTCAAAATCATTCAATTTCAATATTTTTATAATTGTAACCTTATCAAGGTGGGAACGTTTCAGCCGTTGGGATCTCACGACGACAGTCAGCAGAATTTGCTGACGTTGGTGATCCCACGGTAACGAGAAGACGCTCCACACCTTCCGAACGCGCGAGGTCCAGCTTATCGCGGACTTCGCGCGCGGATTAATATTCATAAAAGTGCAGGGCACTACTTTAGACAACGAAATAGTCAGTCGATCTGGAGACCTCAAACGGAACGGTCTACCAGTAAATTTAAGTTTTTCCAAAAAGAGCCTCGGCCCTCGTGGCCGAGGACACACTGAAAACTCCGGTCCGGCAATAGTTAAAACGGTTGCGCGAAACATAATTCGCGAACCGTAATAAAAGTAAAATAACCAAAATTATAATTTCCGAATTAATAATTGCGAATGACCCTAATCATTGTAGTTCAAAGCGTCATCGCGCAAAACCAATTAAATGTTCACCGAATGTAACAAGACCAGTGTACAAGTTTTACTAATTGTTCATTTTAATAAATGTTGTTAATCGTTCACCGTTTGCAACTAAATTACTACACCAATCGTTTCCTTCATCCACCGACGTTCCATATACAATCAAAACTCTAAACCATAATACTTCACCTGCCTGGACAACTGGCTCCAATCCCCGATTTGCCTTTGCAAATCCAAAACCGGAGCAACTTTTACAGCTACGACCACGGTAAGTCCTAACACGATCGGGCAAAAATACCGGGACGTAACAATATATATAGATAGATATAGAAAACAAAAATTAATGATAATTTTTTTTTGGATAAAGAACGAACAAAATCCGTTCTTAGTGAGCGTCTACGATGGGAGAGGAGTAAGCGTGATAAATTTCACGTTCCTTTCTTCAGTAGTTTAGGCTGTGCGTTGTCTGTCAGTCAGTCAGTCAGTCAGTCAGTCAGTCAGTCAGTCACGCAACAGTTATATATATATAGATGACTACAGACACACTACAGTTATATATTGATTTTTTCTTGAAGTAGCAATTTGCATAAAAAGTTATGGGCCGGACAAGTACTCTGTGCGCACTCGCTCAACGTACGGTGGTGACCGTTGAACAAATCGTTACCGATCAAACAGTATTGGGGGCTTCAAGTTATAACTCGTGATAAATCTATCTGGGCGAAAATTCGAGAAACATGGTCAAATTATTCAAAACCATTGAAACCCTGAAAGTTAGTATAAACTCTTTTTTGACAACAAATGATTTTTTGTAATCAGTTGTGAAGCGAACGTGCGAATTTTAGAACAAAAAAAAAAGAAAAGAAACAAAAGAGTGTGCTCGGAGTGGTGGGATCGAGGAGTCAAGGGAGAGAGGAGCATTCAGTTGTTCAGGGATATACAAAAAAGAGCCAGCGAAAATCGGCGGTCGAAATCCATGGAAAAATAATAAAACCCTAGACTACAAAATAAAATCTTGAACAAACAATAGAAGTCTCTACTACAGTTGTTAGTCGATTCTCAGACCTCAACGAAAAATTTGTCCTCTGATTAGTATCAGAAATTGTAGTGCTCAACGGGAATGATCCATTTTTACATGATTGTTTTTTCAGCATTTTTTGTTGTATTTTTGGATATTCATTTCAGGTGTTTTTAATTTTTCAGGGAGATTGTTGTAAGATGGTTCTTCATTGATTGAATAACCTTTTTTGCTAACAAATGATTTTGTCTCATCACTCATCAGTCAATTCTTAGACATGAATGAAAAACTTGTCCTTTTATTGATATCAGAAAATTTAGTACCGCACGTGAATGATATCATATTGTGTTACTCTTTCTTGCCACTTTTTGTTGTATACTTTTTTGTATTTATTTGAAGTGTTTTGAATTTTTTGCGAGATTCTTGTGAGGTTGTTCTTCATTGTATTATTTTAAGGGTCTTAAATTTTTCTAGGTGAGGTTGCCCAAGTTTTTTCAGGCGAGATGTTTTTTATACCAAGGTTTTTCAGGGTAGATGTTTTTTATACCAAGGTTTTTTAGGCGAAATGTTTTTTATACCAAGGTTTTTCAGGCGAGAAGATTTATTTGTGAGAACAAATGAAAAAGGGGGTCACCAACAAATGGACTTGTCCAGGCTTTTTTCCCCGGGGAGGGGATTTTTGGCTAGGTTTCTTCAAATTTTGTAAAATATTGGGTAAATATTTACAATCGCGGCTTTTGCAAAAAATGGCTCTAAATTTTTATGACATGTTTTTTATCAATAATCAATGATGTTTCATGCAATATTGAGGGGCGGGGATACACAAATATTGTGTATCAGTCCGTACTTCCACTTTACTTTCTAGAAAAGTTGTCAAAATTATATAATTTAAATGCAAATAGAAAAAACGCTGCAAATTGAAATTTGCAAATCGCTTCCTCAAGATGATGCTCAAGATCCGCGATGCTCGAAGTTTCCTCTATGAGGATGCCAAAATTACAAAGATGTCTTCCTCATAGAAGAAGATTTGAGCATCGTGCATCTTGAGCATGCATCATCTTAAGGAAGCAATTTGTAAATTTCAATTTGCAGAGTTTTTTTTAAATCTTTGGCTTGAATTCGGCCTTTCAAGAAACGTGGCGGACAGTTCCGGCCACTGCGATATTCAACAGTGAAATCGTTTTTTGGCTACACAAACGTCACATGTGTAATACAAATCGCCTGGATTTATATTAACACATGCCTCATGAGCCCAGTCTTGACATGGTTGGCATTGGATCCTGTCTTCATCGAATTTTCGTCACAAATGATGCATTCGGTGTCTTTTTTTGGCACGTGATTTCGGTTCAGCTTTTTCGGATTTCTCCTTCCTGACTGGAGGACTCTCGGGATATAAAAGTGGTCCGGTGACGTTCAACTCTCGTAGTCCGGAGTCCAAATATCCTAAACATATTCCTACGACTTTCGGGATACTGGAATGGTTCAGCGACGTTCAACTCCCGTAGCCCGGGTCGATTTCCTCAAATACGCCAAACCCAAAACAAATGCTCGGGACATTACAGTGGTGCAGTGGCATTCAACTCCCCTGACCCATGATCATCCTAAGCACTAATCGAGTGCTGGATACTGGCGCCGTTCGGCATCGTTCGAGGCCCGTAGCCGGTACGAGACCTTCCTCGTTTGATTTCCCTGGCTAGGAACGGGAGAACGTTCCGATAGCAGATAGTTTCATATTTCTTTTTGTTTGTCATTCGAGAACGACGATTCTTCAAATTTATATTGTAAAAGAAAAAACAGCAAGGAGAAAGATATTTTTTGTAAACCGCGAATAAAATATTTTTTTTAAATTATATTGCAATCTTGTCGGTCTCCTCTCTTTTCATACCTGCTCCTTCATATAGAAGCTCGAATCGACGCGTAACGCGTATCCATAAAAAGAGAAACGTTACAATATAAAAATGCTTTTCAAATTTAATATTCATGAATTAAAATTTAACGAAAACATAAATTACATTTTTCAGGAGCTTTCAACAAATTAAGGACAACAAATAATGACTCTGGAAATAACTCTCATTGACTAAAATTTTAAACAAAAAAGAATTTTTTTGTTGACATAAAATAAACGATTTTCGTTGACTCGATAGAATTTAATAATAGGATTTGATTGAATTTGAACAAGGTTAGATTAGAATTTTAACAATATAAAAGCCCAAGTGATGTTTATAACGATTTATTGACTTTAATGAGTTTAATTTAATTTGCGATGAATTTCTTCACTTCGGTTTGGTTATGAAAGATTAATAGGTTATTGGAATGCGCTGGCTGCGGGAGTTGAACGTAGTCGAACCACTCCGTCGTCAGGGTGACAATTTAGGGATGGACAGGCTTTTTTACGGCCGTTTGCAAGCAAAACCACAACGAAAGTATAGCCGACTTCGGAAAAAGACTACAAATCCTTATCATGGAACTAATAGAAGCAAGCGTAGAATCCGAAGCCACAATATCGGACAAACTTGCGGTAGAACGCTACGTAAGAAAATTGGCACTATCAAATTTTGAACGTGGACTCAAAAAGGAGTACCAAATTCTCGTTAAAGCAAAAGGGTACTCAGATTTAACCGCGGCAATAAAAGGGGCCCAAAACGAAGAAACAGTCCTGCAAGGCTACGAATCTGTAACAAAACAGACGCACCCCGAGAGGCGTCACGAATTTTGCCAAAAGTGCAAAAAACCAGGTCACTCGGCCAAAGACTGCCGAAGCTGAAATTCGTCAAACGGATGAAGCAAAATTTACCCGTTCCTACAGACAGTAGAGGGGCAATAACCTGCACCTACTGCAAAAAACCAGGTCATCACTGGAAGGAGTGTCGCAGTAGGCTGAGACAGCAAACTCAGGGCCACAACGGCTTTGAGCAACGTCAAAATCATTCTCAGCATAATTCCGGAAGAAACCGCGGAAATTTCAATGGACGAGCAGGTAACAACGACAACCATAACAACGACCACCGTAACAACGACAATCGTAACAACTACAGCCGTAACAACAACAACCGCTACAACAACAACCGTAACCACACCGGCCCCCGCAATGCGACAGGTGAAAATCCAGGTGACCAGAAGACAACAATAGGGTCATTTACGGTCAACTCCGTCGAGGCTGACCAAAATCTCACTGTCAGTACTATTTTCGAACGACGAGCTACAGGGCAGCTCAAAACCCACGGGCCCCCAGCAGGCGCGACCCACGCAGGTTTACAAATCTGCGCCATAAATCCCGAAAACTCGGCAACCGATTTTTTCATCATATCGCCGCAGGCAACAGGGAATGTTCTCACCCTAAAAGGCGATACAGGAGCACAGTGCTGCCTAATCGAAAGAAGTGCCATCCATCCGGACACCCCGGCGCACAACGAAACAGTTGAGCTAAAAGGGGTAGGAGGGAAAATCTTCCACGCTGTATGCAGAGTGGATCTGGTGTTGGAAACACCCGCAGTTAACGTCCGCCACAGATTCTTCGTCATCGATGACACGATCGGAATCAACACCGACGGAATCTTGGGCATGGATTTCATAAAAAGGCACAACGTGGACATACTCGGTGGTCGTTCGATAAAAATTTACAGAGACACCGAACCACTGATCAACGGAACCGGGAAACTGAAACTACTGCCCCGTTCCGAGAGCGTACACTATGCCAAAACCAAGCAACGAAAAGTAGGTTGCGTAATCACCGCAGAAATATCGCCAAGCATCACAATGGGCGGAAATACCGCCACAACAGGACTCGCATGCCCGATTGTCCTGAGGAACTCCCGGGAAGAAGAGGTCGTAATAAACCGACCCACCGTGAAAATCGAAGAGTTCCAAAACGAGCCAAAACCGGATTCGAGTCAGGAAGACAAAATTCCAGCAATCAACGCGATCAGCAAAGAGGAAAGGCAACAAAAACTCTGGAAAGAATTGGGAAGCCAGGCACACCTCAAACCGGAGGAAGAGAAATTCCTAAGGGAATTCAGCAACGAATATTCCGACGTATTTCATCTCAAGGGAGGAGTACTAGGGACCGCAGATCTTGTGAAACACCGTATACACACACGGGAAGGCACCGTGCTGGTAGATATACGGCCATATCGCCTGCCAGAAACGCACAAGAACGAAGTGATGAGCCAAGCACAACAAATGTTCAAGGACGGAATTATACGCCCGAGCAAAAGTCCATGGAACGCCCCACTACTAGTCGTTCCAAAAAAGGCCGACGCCGAAGGCAACATCCGCAAACGAGTCGTAGTGGATTTCCGAAAGCTGAATGAGGTCACCGAAAGAGACTCCTACCCACTGCCGAATATTTCAGAAATATTGGACCAGCTGGGACGAGCAAAATACTTCACCACGCTCGACCTCGCCTCTGGCTTTCACCAAATCCAGATGGCCGAAGAGGACAAATAAAAAACAGCCTTCTTAACGCCGATGGGACACTACGAATACAACCGCATGCCTTTCGGTTTAAAAATCGCGCCACCCACATTCCAACGACTGATGGACGGCGTCCTGGCAGGACTCCAAGGATTAAAAAATGCTACGTCTATCTCGACGACATTGTCATCCACGGCTCCTCCTCCGAAGAGCACAACAAACGACTACGAGAAGTATTCGACAGGCTAAGAGAAGCCAATCTAAAAGCGCAACCAAAAAAATGCCATTCCCTGAGAAAAAAAACGCAATATTTGGGTCACATTATCACCGAAGTGGGAGTGAAACCCGACCCTGAAAAAATAAAAGCCGTAAAGTCATTTCCAGTTCCCAAAAACGTCAAAGAACTGCAATTATTCTTGGGTCTTGCCGGTTACTATCGAAAATTCATACAGGTTTTTTCAAAGCTAGCTGAACCACTCACAGAACTCATAAAAAAAAAGAAAAAAAATACGAGTGGACAGAGAGCACGCAACAGGCTTTCGAACGATTCCAAGAAAGGCTGAGCACAGCACCAATCTTGCAATATCCCGATTTTACCAAGTCGTTCGTAATCGCTACGGACGCATCGGATAAAGCAATTGGAGCAATTCTGTATCAAGGAAAAATAGGAGAAGATCTGCCTATTTGTTACGCCGGCCGAACCCTAAGCAAGGCGGAAAGAAACTATTCCACCACAGAGAGGGAGATGCTAGCCATCGTTTGGGCAGTCACCCAGTTTCGCCCATACGTGTACGGTACGAAATTCATTATCGTCACCGATCACAAACCCCTCACCTGGCTTTTCAACGTAAAGGACCCAGGATCAAGGCTAATGAGATGAAGGATCAAATTAGAGGAATACACCTACGAAATCCAGTATAAAGCTGGAAAAAAGAATACAAACGCGGATACACTCAGCAGAATATACATAATCATGCTGACTCACGCCGAGCAACGACACTCGACCGAGAAAAGAGGACGGGGAAGGCTGCGCAAGCCCGCGGGACCGCGGCCATCATGCATTCCAGACCCCGCCTCCCAACACGTCCCAGCGACTAGAGAAGGACAGAACGACAACAAACAAAAAAAACAGCTGTCAGCAGAAAACACTTCTCCAGAGGCAAGCAAAGGAGAGAGCGAGAGCAACGACGAGTCATCTGACTTCAGCCAAGAACGCACGTGCCCGAGTGAGACAGAGAGAAAAATAATCTGAAAAGAATACCATGACGCTCCACTCGGCGGACACCCAGGCATAAAGAGAATGACAGAAAGAATAAAAGAAAAATACAGGTGGCCTGGAATGGTAAAGGAGATCCAAGATTACGTATCTGCATGCGATAAGTGCCAGCGAAACAAATTAACGTGAACAAAACGCGCACCCATGATAATTACTGACACCCTAGTCAAGCGTTCGAAAAATGTGCAGTGGATATAGTAGGACCTTCACCCGAAACAGAGAGAGGAAATAAATACATTCTCACCTTCCAAGAGACGCTCACACAATACAGCGCCGCCGTACCTTTAGAAAACCAAGAAGCCAAGGAAGTCGCAAAGAGTCTAATTACCGAAATTATTTGCAAATTCGGGACCCCGCGAACAATTTTGTCCCATCAAGGAACAAATTTCCTCAGCGACCTGTTCAAATAAATGTGTAAACTCCTGCAAATTAAAAAGATCCAACCGACGGTTTATCATCCGCAATCGAACGGAGCCCTCGAACGATCTCACCGCACATTGGCGGAATACCTGAAAAATTTCATTCAAGAGGATCAAGCGGATTGGGACGGTTGCCGTACGCTATGTTTTGTAACGAAGATTTTCCCCGGAGGGTCCATCTTGTCCCTTCTCGGGTCACCTCGCCCCTCGCGCACTCCCAACGGTCGCAAGAGTGGACTGGGCGCCAGATACAAAGTATCACCGAAATAATTTCGACTTTTTATTCGCCCACTCTCACCAGACTTAATTGACCGGGGTACGCGAGAAACGATGGTGACCGAGGTGGTCCGGCTACTCAGCTCTATAGCTGAGATACAAACGGTAGAGGGGGTGATTCTTTGGGGAAGAGCAACAGTTCGATGACGAACAGACAACGTGAATTTAAATTGGCAACAAATTGGTTTTATTAAATAGCAGAGAATTACCACGAACAAGGGAATTTATAGAAGATTAAATTAAACAAATCGTGGCGTCGATCCCGCGAATTCCCTCGACCTTGAATGACTTTGCCTGACTATTCATGGTCGAAACAGGCAAGATAACGGAGTTATCGCCAAGGTAAGTAAGAGCGAAGCTCGTTAGAAACTGGCGCGATCATGGAGCGGCAATCTTCCTCACAGGTAGAAGGGCGGAGGTAATGGAATCCCAGCGTTTGCTCTGACTACGATTAGGTGACGGCATGATTTCTGACGCCGCGGCCAAGAAGGTAAGGCATCACCCAACCTACCGCCAAGCCTAGTCAAGGGAAGCAGTTCAGTAGCAACGCTGGTGATTCGCCCGAGGTCGAAACACTCCGCTTCATGACACGAGGTAAATCAATGATCCCAAAAATGCCGGAGGCACGGGAAATCATGAAGGCAGCGAAAGGTAATTCGACATGGAAGGCAGTGAGGTAATGTCGTCAGGCAGGTCATTTGACATAATGAAACGTAGGTAATTCGGTCATCGTAGAATTCGCGGTGCGGGATCGACTCGACAAATATTAGAGAGAAGAGAGAACGCCAAAATAATACGCACGCAAAATCGAAAACGAACACCCAATAATCGAAAAATAAAGTCGCGATACAATAGGTTTTATGGCTCGCTGAAGCGGCCGTATCGTCGACGCGAGAGCGAGAGAGATAGCAGGCAAACAAACGCGCGCTCGAGGCCAAGCGCGAAACAAAAGGGACTCTCCGAGCGACGACGCGAAGGCACAACGAAAAACAATATTTTGTGCGTCGCTCGCGAGAGTTTTCATCACATAATACTCAATAAAATAATATATCAAAATTCGACCCGTTCCCACAGCAGAAGGCAATCAAGTAATTTTTAGGCAATCGAAAGAAGAAAGAATCAAACGAGAGGTAATACAACGCGAAAATACTCACTCGAGACCAAAATCATTGGAATCATTCGTGGAATTATTCGGCTCTATAAAATTAGGAAATGGTCGAGGAGAGATGGCCAATAATGCCCGCAAAGTCTCACTCGTCCAATTTCCTCACAACACTAAAATTGATCCACCCTCTCGGGACAACCGCCAATTTCCGTTGTTCCGGAGACCTTATTAATACTACAAAAAGGTCGAACAACTCCACGAATAATTAAAAGAGAACAAAAGGAACGGGCTCACCAAAGTAGGTATACAATGCGGATTCTGGATACAGATTCCTACTACCGACACTTACCGACTCTGCAGTCGAGACACGAACCCCCTTCCAGAACCTTCTAGAACCTTCCAGAACCTTCTAGAACCTTCTAGAACGTTCTCGAAGGTTCGATGATGACGTAATTGTGATGACACGTCTGACGAGGGGGTGAGAGGAGGGGTATTTTTTCGTCACTGACCTTGATGATGTCAGTGACCGTGTTGCGACGTTACGAGGCAGAGGGGTGAGAGGAGGGTATTTTTTCCATGACTGGCCTCGATGCGTTATGAGGAGGAAGGTGAGGGGAGGGTATTTTTTTCAGGAATTGCGACGTTACGAGGCAGAGGGGTGAGAGGAGGGTATTTTTTTCATGACTGATCTCGATGCGTTTTATGAGGAGGAGGGTAAGGGGAGGGTATTTTTTTCAGGAATGTTCTCGATGATGATGACGTCGAGTGTCCAAGGTCGGAGGGAGGGGTTCTTTTGGAACGTTCTCGATGACGTTTTACGAGGTAAGGAGTGAGGGTATTTTTTTCTTTTTCTGGGAACGATGATGACTTTGAATTTTCAAGGTTGGTCATGAGGAAGAGGAGGAGGAGGTCTTTTCAGAATGTTTGTCGCTGATGATGACGTAACGGGGGGGGGGGGGGGGGGGGTCGAAGAATTCGTGTGCGATCCTTCTAGAAGGATCTTACGATGAAAATATTTGCTGTTGCACGTGGGGGATCTGATATCGCGATGCCCGATAGGGAGATGTTGGGTATCTGGTGTTAGTCCTTGGAAGTGAATGTTCCAGAGCGATCAAGGTTGTTCACATGATTTTTTTGTGCAGTAGGGTGTTGGGGGTTATAGGCTAAGTATAAAAGAAAAGTTATAGTAGAATAACAGTCAGTCGAAATCATGGATAAACTAACAGCGGATCAGTTGATGCAATTGTGCTGTTTGCCACCATACTTCTGCTGCTACGAAGATGTCGCAGCTAAGCATTTCGGTGGTGATCCACCAGATTGTATCTACGATTTCATCGATGACATAGAAACGTTTCAAACAAATGTGAAAAAAGTTGATTGTGGACAAAATGAGACGGATAGCAAAAATCAACCACTTCTTTGCGCACAGTGCAAAAAATCACATGAAATAATTAAGATTATTGATAAACATGTTCAATGTTTCAATGATGATACTGTTAAATTGATTATGCAATTATTCAAACTGAAATGTAAAATTGAAGCATGCGTCTCGTCAGAGGAAGAACTCTCTAATGTAATATATTCTGTTCAAAATTTGCGTAATCATGTGAAGAATTTGGAAGAGTTTATAGAGATGATACAAATACCTAAGGCCACGGAATAATGTAAACATCAAAGTTGTGAAGGGTTAAGCCGAATGTATTTTGTTAAACATTGCCGGTCGACAAGGGTTGTGGAAGATCGGGTGAAAAGGACGACGCTGCACTTTTGAAAAGATCATGAAGTTTAATTCAACATAATGAAAAGAAATGGTACAATAGGAAACTTGAGACGCGCGCACTGTTTTTCCGCTCGTTGTTCTGTTTTTCGACTCCCTCCTCTCAACTGTTTTCGCTGCCTCCTCCCACTCGCGCGCCTCTTTCCAAAACAAAAACACACACACATACACTCACACATACATACACGTTTTCGCATGCCTCTTCGAGCTCGCCTCACACATACACACATACACTTATTTTTATTTTTACGCCCTGCAGTTGAAAAATATTTTTCCAAATAAATTTTATTCATTTAAACACCTTACACCAGCAAGTTTTCATACATTGAATATGCATGTGATGCACGTACAAAGGAAAATTATTCTTTTTCATAGGGTTCAAGTATCCATTTTTTTAGGTATTGAACATTTCGTTTAGCACAACTAAGAGAATTTTTGTGATGCGGACATCCAGAATCTTCTTTTTTTGTCACCTTTTGCAGTGAAGGACAATCCAACATTTCAAGATTGGCAATGCGTTCAGATCCTTCCATCAAAAAGTTTGCCAACCATTCTTTCTTCTCTGAACCCTTCACGTAGATAGTTTTAGCATTATGTAAAATGCTTCTGATGATTCCAGTGGCAGCAAAGTAGGGTACAGAACCAAGGTGCCAAGGTATTCCATGGAAATTGCGTGTCAGCCATACATTTATACATTTGTATTTTGCTGGCAACTCATACCACGGACAAGGTGCTTCGAACAGCAATGTCAATGGTGTGGAATCGGTTAAGGAAATAACTGAAAATTCTTTAAGCACAAATTCGTTGATGGGTTTCCGGAAACCCTGTAGATCAACAACGTACTCCAGGTCTTGAACACGACTGGTCAGAGTAGCATTGAACAATATCTTTATAACATCCCCCCACCATAAACAGAGGAGCGATTTTTTTATTTTCATATTAATTTCTTAACATTTCCGCTGATTGGATTGTATTCTATTATACGATCGTGTATTAGTAAGCAATAAGCTGAAGTTTGAGGTGGAAAAAGAGTTGTTGACTCAAATTCTAATCGAATGTCAACCGGTCCTGATTTCAACGACTCATTCTGTTTTGAACAATCGATAACAATTAGTGGTGGATACTTTATAAAGTGAGATTTGCTGATCAACGGATCGGGATCCGTTCCATAGTAGAAACCCTGAAAGTTGGTGTACATATCGTAGAGTAGAGCATACTGATTACGGTTAATGTCAAGATTTAAATTCCCATAGGGATAACTCTGTGAGTTGAGAAAGAGTTTGACGTCTCTGATGTTACAATGATCAAAATGACTCGCATTGTTAGTTGTAATATTTTTTCGTGCTATCTGGAATCCAACAACGATATAACGAGGCTTTTCGAGTTGCGTAGAGGTTTTTACAACCCACACATGTTTTGTGGTCGTAGGTAGTAATGGGTACTCGTACAATTCCCATGCGCGAAAACCAATGGGAATGGGAGTATCTTTGGCGATATAGTTTAAGAGTTGAATTTTTCGATGATCAGCAACTTTGACGTACGGTATCATCCATTCGATCTTTGAAAGAGCAATTTTAAATTGCTCCGCTGCAGCATCCCCAATTGTTTGTACAACAGCATTTGTATCGGTGTTTGCACGAGTCAAAATCAACTCATGCTTAGCATTGACAACAATTTTGCGATAATCCTCAGCAAAGCCGAGCAGCATACTCAAAGGTATGGAGATGTCAAAGTAACCATTGCGATCGGTTATCGATGTTTCTTCATCATTCACCCAGCCAGCATTTTCCATAACAGATTTATGATTAGGATTCTGAGAAATGTAATTTTTCATAAGAGTCGTGAGACCGACATCTTTACTTCGATCGATCTCAACAGCATTCAGCTCATATTGAATTTCCTCAAATAAATGACAAATAGCATTGTTGACTAATTTCGTTGCAGTAACGAGCGATTGTCCATCAGCTTTAGTTAATCTATCAGATACATGTAATGAGCTTTTGGATGGTAGTAAACATAAATCCTGATGCTGAACAGCGATACGAATCTCATCGTTGTTGTTGAAAGTTGCTGATGCGAATGGTTGGTGGCCATGAACCTCATAATGCGCGATAGACTTATCGAGGATGATTGACTTTTGTATTCTCAAGATTTTCTCCATGGTACGAAGCAAAAAATTGTAACACAACAAAAACTTATTTTCACTTTACTCGCGGCTTCAGACCCAGGCTCTTCAGATAACGAATGTTTTGTGGTGTTAGCTCCTTGAGAGGTGCTTGACGACTGTTTTGATCTGAACATGGCTGTTCGATTTTATAACTTCTTCTTGTTTCAAAAACAATACCCATTTTTTATGATTTCACATGCAGTCTAATCGTAAACACTTCACCTCTAAAATTTACCAATTCTCCGTCCTGATCTACGAGTTTTATCTGGAGATTATGTATGGACTGTACGGTGATAGGAAGGTAAGTGATATGAGATGGTACTTCAACGATCTTATATCCTGGTGGGACAACAGGAAAAAATTCGTGAATAGTATGTACTGGTTGTCCGTTGATATACGCCCCTGCTGTTATGTTACACTCAACTCGCAGTGAATTGATTTTGAGAATGGCGACTGGTAAGTCAGATGTATGGGTAATATTGGCTTGAAGAACGCGCGGTGTGAACCCTAGAAATCGTCCAATAGAATCGTTCGGTTCAAAATTTATAGGACGATTGCACTTGAGTTCGCTACATAAAGTGTTATTATTAGGCCTTAGCCGAATGATGATGTCTCGATCATGGAGCGCTTCTTGCAGATAATTTTCAATATCTTCAATTTCGTAGCTTCCTGTAGGTATTGTGATGATCTCTTTATCGATATAGAACTTGTTATTCCCCACGTGGATTTTGGGAATAGAATTGAAGGTCAACAGCTCAACGAGATCGAGAGCATAATTTTTAAATGGTGACAAGTCAATGGGAGGAAAATAATTAGCCTCGAGTATCGATGATGTGCCTGATAGTGATAGCGTGATCGAATCACCCATCGTGTCTAATGCTTAACTGATACACTAAATCATGTGAGACGTTGTTTTATAGTTCTCCGTTTAGAAACTTGAGACACAAGTGTCCACATATTACTGTGTCATAATTTTGATACTGTTTATGATTATAATTTACAATGCTACCAACACCGAGATATTTCATCAGGTCAAGCGGTGGTTGTAGGTTGCCGAAACTGTCGAAATAAATTACTCGATTTATTTCTTCCTTTTATGCAACCCAATGCGTGCCAGGACCTTCTTTATCGTCCAGGTTCACGATAGCCGATTCATATTTTCGAGGTCCACTTTTAGGCATAGCGTTTATCATAAAAACACCACGAAAATGTAATATTTTCATGTCTTTGGCGAACTTTGATAAATCGTAATCGGTGAGTGCTTGATGTGGTAGCCTTATCTGTTTTTTAAACGGAGACCCATACCATTCTTGTAGGGTTTGAGATACAGTCCTTTACCGAGAGCAATTGTTTCCATTGCATTATTGTGACGTTTACTCTCATCGAGAGCTCGTTTCGCAGAATTGGCATCATTTACAGCTTTAGTAATGCCTGCTGCCCCACCAGCAAGAGCTCCAGTTGCACTCAGTCCGGCAAAAATCGGTATGAGAGAGGGTAAAAAACCGCCGATTTTAGCAGGTACAGGCAGAATCCTTGGTGACTGAATATTCTTTTTACCACCAGCATTCTTTACAGCTGCACGGGCACCTTTTAGAGTCGAATCCACTGCATTTGCACCCGGAAGCATCGAAGCTTTTGCCGCCTTAATAATGTGTTTGAGTGACGCTTTCTTCTTCTTCAACTTCTTCTTGATACCCATACTGAATTTATTTTTAGCCTTCATGGTATTCGCAACAGCCCACGCCGTTGCTTTTTCACCAAGACTAGCGTCTCTCGCTAGAACACGGTTCCACGCTTTCTCCGCGAGGATTCTATCTGCTGCGTGTCGAGCAGTGAGGTTATCACGATTTTTTGAATGTGCGATATCGTGCTCTTTTCACGCAGCGTCAAGCGTATTAATTCCAGGATCACCTCGTGCAAGTCTTTTTGTTAGTTTCGTACCAGGACCGCAATATTGATATCCCGGTACGTGTAGTTCGATGGGAAGTTTGTTGATAAGATCGTTTACGAATCCTTCACCACGCTTATGTGTGATCATATCGTACTGACGAATCGTTCAGAACTGAACAACATTATCTTCAAATATTCTATTCATAGCCTATTTCTTTTTATCGCCTACAAAGCCGTATCGTCCAGGGTCTACTTTTCCGGAAAATGATTGACTTCCCTCAATCTTTGCCCTGGAAGAGGTTTCAATCAAGCAGGGTAAAATCTCGAGATCTCGCCGGCCAGTCAACCGTCCCATGGAGTCCGAGTATTCGATCTGGGAAACGTTGACGAAGAATGGCCATTGCTTCTCGCGCTGTATGGGCAGGGTGTCCGTCCTGTTGCCACCACATCCTCTGCCTAACATGCAAAGGCACATCCTCCAAAAGGTCAGGCAGAGCGTTGGTAAGAAAGTCTCTGTATGTCTGTCCGTCCATACTTCCATCGAAAAACCAAGGACCGATAATGCGATCGTCGAGAATCCCAGCCCACACATTCTCTCGCCATTTCTGTTGCCACGGTACTGCAATTGCCCACCGAGGATTCTCCGGAGCCCAATATCGGGTATTCTTCGGGTTAGGCGTACGTTGATTCGAAAATCCCGCCTCATCCGTGAACAGGACAAGCCTTCAAAAATTGGGATCTTCAGCCAGCCTCCCGAGGCCCCACGGACAATAGTCCAGGCGGGCTTCAGGGTCAAATTCATTTAACTGCTGGACTTTCTGCAGTTTGTAAGGATAATTCACCGATCTTACAATTTTTCGCACTGTCTCTCTGTTAACGCCTGTAGGAAAAATAACGACATTTTTCATAATGTGACAACTATCTAAATCGATTCAAAAATGTCCAAAGTTAAGGATTTGTACTCATCATTTTTATTACTATATTTTTCACCAAAATTGAATGATATGGTGAAATCAGTTGTTCCGCATAAATGTATAAAAAAAAAATACCACTTTACTGTGCTTTTAAAGGAGATACTTGACATTTAAGATTACATTCAAGCCTGTGTTATTTGTACCGGAAGTTGATTGAATGGCAAGAAAATGCTAAAAATGCTTGTGTTCCACGGTCTTTTATAATCAGAAAAAGTATTTTCATTAAACCGGACCGTTTCACATCGCGCGGCTGTCTTCGATATGGATGCCAATTTGTATACAGAAGTGTCGTAACATTGCAAATTCTCTCTCCCTCTCTCTCCCTCTCTCTCAGTTCTATCCCAGCTGGTGAGTCTATCAGACGTGTTTCTGTTTACGCTCTTACTTTCTTTATTTTGGAGTGTGATTCTGCTGGGTTCTGCCTGTGGGCTATTTTGTTTCAGACCCAAAGCATGTGCAATTTTGCTTTCCATCTTTTATCTATATGATTCTGTGAACAAAAACGGGTTCAAGGTGGATGGGATGGGAAGTTTCTGACACTTTTCATAACCTCGCATTTGGTCTGTCGACTGTAACGTATCTTCAACCGTCGTCTCACCTACACATCTGCAGCTGTCACTGCACGGAAAAAATGAAATCGTATAAAATACAGGGTGCACACGGTTCGCATTGGACTCGAGCGATGCCTAGAAATAAAAAAACAGGGTACCACATTTCATTTTAAAGTAAAACAGAGTAATGTAAATCCTGTCGTACCACAATGACGAATTTTCCTGTACAAACTGAGAATTTCACAGTTACACTGGCTTGTTTACAGTTCGGTACTGTCAATCCATCAATGTTTTCAGTAAAAATATTCAACCGTAAAATTTGAATGAAATCACTGGTTTGTATCCTGTACGCAAAGTGCAAGGGTTACAGTTTTCACTGTATTGAGTATAGAGTGATTGATTCAATTTTACAGTGTGACACGGTAATTTTAATCTTCCTTCGACAGCCCATCACATTATCTGTGCACTTAGAGATTTTCACAGTCACACTGGTTTATTTACAGTTTGGGATTGTAAATGAATCGGTGTTTTCAGTAAAAATATTAAACCGTAAAATTTAAAGGTTCGTGTTCGTCAAGTTATCTGGGCCCTCTGTGATTTTCACACGGTTACACTGGTTAATTTACAGTGTGAAATTGTGAAGCGCTGCGGCACGAAGCCAGAAGACAAATGATTGTCAGTTAGCAGACGTGCGTTGATGAGAGACGAAAAAAGATCAATTCGTGTCTTTGAAAAAAGATCAATTCGTGTCTTTGAAAAAAGTGGTTTTTTTTTTCAACACGACTGAAACATTTGGTTGCAGTTCGGTGTGTGCGGTGTTTGCCTGCATTCCTTATCATATAGACGTGTGATCATAAGAATCAGAACGTGAATTCGTGATAAAAAATTTTCTGGACTAATAGTTCGTATATTTTTTTTTTAAGTGATTTCAAGTGTACGTCGTTAATAAAAGTCATTTTTTCATTAAAATTTGGCTGAATCGTCGCACTCTACATAGCGTTGATAAAAAAATCTATTCAACATTCAGTTACACCGCCAAGAAAAGAGGGCAATTAAAAAAAGGTACGTTTTTGTCTAACCTAATTCATCAATTGTGTCAGTCATTCTTTTCATTTTCTTTCGAGAGACTCACGAAAATTTTAACTGTCACGTCTCGTCTGGAACTGGCATTTATGGATAGATTTTTTGTATTTTTTGTATTTAAACAAAATGCCGTAGAATTCGCATTTTTCTAGCAATTCCAACAAAATTCTCAGAGGATGGAGAACTGGTAAGATTAACATTTGTGCAAAACGGGAGCCTCGTAGCTGGAACCGTTCTATCTTACAAAATTTGCAGAAATTAGAGCAGTTGGACGATTTTTCAAAAAACCCAGATTTTCGTGAAATTTGAAAAATCATCAAATTTAACCCGTTCAACCGATATTTCCCAAATGCAATACCAACTTTCCTATTATGATACTCTATTTATAAAAAAAAATTAGTAATAAATTTCAAAATTTGCGAAAGTTAGAGCGTCGACAATCTTTTTTTTTTTAATTTCAAAATGCATTCGCATTTTTCTAGCAATCGAACACACACACACACATCCGGAAATTTGTTCTAATTATGATTATTCGATGTTTTGGGATATTTTAAGCCCATTGACATTGAAAACTGGAAAAAAAAATTTCGATTTATGGTTTATAGCTTTAGTCATCGTGTCGAGTAGTCGCAAATTGAGTAGAAAGAATCTGACACAATTACGGCAATGAACGAGTTCAATGAAACGGGCGATATGCTTAATCCGATGCTAGCAGATGTGATGCATGCGGTCACTCGTGTACGTGACTGATTTTTTATATTTGTTATAATCTTATTTTTTTCATTTCTTTTTATCTATTCACATTTCCTTGTGTGTTCCATTTAACTTTTTATTTTATTCTTGAAGGTTGACGGCGTCGGTAGTTTATACGAACCGCTTAACGACTCTGTTCTTACTGCATTAACGCAAAATCTACCCTCTGTAGCCGTTTATTCTAGAGATAACACGATTAATGATCATGACACGTGGTCTCGAATCGAGTTAACGTCATCGGAGAATTTGGTATTGATATTTTCGAAGCGATGATAATTCATTATATAGATCGACATTATTATAAATAACCGAAAAAAATTCAGGCCTTTTCCAATAAACAGTTGGCACCGCACGAAACCCATCAGACAAATCCAGTTGCAGCGGAGGATACTGCACCCGAAGGTGAAGTTTCCACGCATCTGGAAAGGCCTCGTCAACGATGGACTCGTAATTTATATCTCGAGCGAGATTTAGCTTCAGTAAGTTTTTTTTTTCGAAATATATAAATATATAATGTATCTTATTTTATGAGAATGATAATTGACAGGTTCCGAGTCTCAAAGATTGGCTGAAACTTACGCCAAAAACCGTCAAATTACTCGACCTAGCAAATAAGAACTGCCAGCTGACAAAGGCTCAACGATGTTTATTAGTTCGAGCAATTATTGATCGGGAGCATTCAGGACAATCTGAGTATCTCAACTTGAGACCCTCGCGATACGAGCAGCTGACAGAGGAAATTTGCAAGTTTTTCCCAAACGAGGCACGCAGTGTGTACTACGTACCTCATCAGGCACTGTGTACGGGAGCCTCAGTGAATGCTCACGGCGCATTAATTTGGCGCAACGATAATCTTCGGAGGGAGCAAGCGAAGGCGAAGAAATCTTCAAACGACGCCGAAATAGAAGGTAAAAATGTCGTCGAATTTATTTTTGGTAATAAATAAAAAACTTCTGAATGAGAAATTAATATTTTTTTATGTGTTCGAATAGATGAACCGGATTCAAACGTGCCTCAAGATTCGTGGGAACAGGAATGCGAATATTTGCGGAGTCACATTGAACCCTGGGAGCGCATAGAACGCGAGTGGGCACTGACGTTCGAAGTACGGCAACGGTGCTTGGAAAAAGTATATGCCTACTTCAAGGAGTTCCCGTGTTTAAAACAAAACCTGGGATATAGTTTGGTGTGTAGTCTCTCTCTCTCTCTCTCTCTCTCTCTCTCTCTCTCTCTCTCTCTCTCTCTCTCTCTCTCTCTCTCTCTCTCTCTCTCTCGAATGTCTCTTCTTATTCGATTTGTCTTTTCCGCTTTTTTCACCCTTTACGTCGCCAGATCAGGCTTCGATTTTCCCCATTTAAATATTTAAAAAAAAAACTTCGCCCCAGTACGGACTTTGGTTCGAGGTCGTTTTTAGGCCTTTTTTCGACCATCGCGAATCCGGCGCACAATTGGAGGAATTTTTTTTTTCACCATGCAAAACTCAAATAGGGACTGCAGAATCTCTATTTTCGTTCTTGGAAAAAAATTTTGCGATTTTTTTTCGAAACGCTATCGTATTGTTCGCTAAAAACGATACAATTTGAAAAATTCAAATTAATCCAAGAACGAAAGAGTTTAAGAGAAAATGGTAGGGATAAAAAAAGTTGCTGATTCTCCCATCCAATCGTCTGGAATTTTTTCAGAATTTTTTGACGAAATTTTTTTTTTGGAGTATTTTTTTCAAAACTCACGAGTGTTTTTTTTTCTCTCGATGAAATGGTTGAAGGCATTCACCGCGTTTAGACAAGTTTTTCATGGAAACAATCTGTTTTCGATGAAAAACTTGTCTAAATGCGGTGAATGTAGCCTTCAAACATTTTATCGAGAGAAAAAAAATGTTCACTCGTGAGTTTTGAAAAAAATACTCTAAAAAAAAATTTTCGTCAAAAAATTCTGAAAAAATTCCAGACGATTGGATGGGAGAATCAGCAACTTTTTGTATCCTCACCATTTTCTCTTAAGCCGAATCGTTCTTGGATTAATTTGAATTTTTCAAAATGTATCGTTTTCAACAAAAAACACGATAACTTTTCAAAAAAAAATCGCAAAATTTTTTTCCAAAAACGAAGATGTAGATTCTGCAGTCCCTTTTAAGTTTTTCATGGTAAAAAAAAAAATTTCCTCCAATTGTGCGCCCGATTCGAGATAGTCGAAAAAAGGCCTAAAAACGACCACGAACCAAAGTCCATACTGGGGCGAAAAAAAATTATATACACTTAGACTCAGCAAGCCGCCAAAGCTCTATTCGCTCCCTTGATGTTCATGGAACTATGCTTAGTACTGATGAACTATACATGGTTAATCTTATATTTTTCATGAAAAAATTAATAAATTGGATTTTCATTCAATAATTATTCATTGCAATATTTATTCATCAAATTTTCCCTTTTTTCCTCATTTTTATTTGCTTATCGTTTTCGTATTCGCTAGCTTGAACGAGACTTCGATACAAAGTATCCGGATAAAGCCAAAGCTTTTCCAACACGCTGGCCACTTGTTCGCGACAAGCTTGTGGACTTGTTCCAAGGGCTGCGGAAACAATCCAAAGACACTGCGTTCCTGAAGCTGGCCCTTCAATTGCAAAAACTTTCCGATAATTCTTTGGATGCCGCTGTTCTCGTCCTCCTGTCAAAAAGTTTCCCGAAGCCAAACCCTATTGCCCCGAAGGAAAGGGGTCATAAAAGAAAGCGACCCAACACCGATGCAAGAGCCACCAAGGCTAAGAAGTGGAATCCCTCAAAACCAGAAGCCGAAGGAGGCTTCATATTCTGTGTCGAGGTGTTTAGAAATTGTGATGAGTTTTTCTTACTGTAATTAATAATTTTCCCTCGACGCGTTTTCCTGTTAGGATGATTTTAAGTTTCTGTGCCGTCACAAAACGCCTATTTTACTGTACATAAGAGGGCTTGCGCTACGCTGTCTTTTAAATACTTGGCGTCGAGTTGCTACCGCGTTTCTTGATGACCCAAATCTCGTTATTGGTATTTAATAGACTTCGAACGACCTTTTGGAAAACGTCAATCGCCTTCGGAACACCCTGAAAAGTTTCAACGGAATTCCCCTTCAACCACGACCGATCATCGTGGGTTCATTGCCGGAAGTGACTGCATCATATGTATTGGTCGATGATACATATTATCCGGTATCATCACCTGCTCGAGCCGTAGAGCTCGTGTTGAAAATTATTTTCGCTCTCAACTGTGACTACCCGCCTGAGGCCCGATCTCCATGGCTGTTTATTCAGAGAGCTATTTTTGAAATATCTACGACTTCCGACAAAATCATCCCGATATCAGTCCGTTCCCTATTGAATGACGTAGGTGTCCAGGATCCTAATAACTGAAGGTCGCACAGGAATGACTTAATATATCTTTTTATTTAAAAAAAAAAATGGTCGGTTTTTGTTTATTTTGAAAGTAGGAATTATAGGTGACAGTTTTAAAATGTTTCGGTGTAAATGTTTGAATTTTTTCGAAAATAATATTGCTTTTAGTGGGCATATACAAGATCATAATGTCGAAGAATATTCTTTTCGTTCATACCAGTGCTTAGGATCTTGCACACGAGAATACACCGATATTTATAGTTTCCGCAAACATCTAAGGACTTGTCACCCAGAATCCCATCCTATCGCTAATGTACGAGGTGGTTCTTCCCTCAATAACTTCCCATCTTCCGAAAACATTTGCTCCGCATCGCATGCAGATAATAGTCCACTTTCGGAAGCTAAATCGTCTACGAACATTGCAAGTGTCGATTCATTAAAAAACGATAACTTCTATGATAAATATTTAAAATATGCCCTTGATTTAAATCCTGAAAATAATGACGTAACGAAGCAAAAAACGCCCAAAGTTGCTATTCAACAGAGTGTATCTTTTTTAAGTTCAAAGTGGCACGCTGATAATGATCTTTCACGAAAGAAAGTTCAAAACTGTTTAGAAGACGTTAATGGTTTCGTGAATAAACTCACAGATGTCCTAGGACAGTCAGTTATCGAGCTGTTAAATCAAAAAGAAGTTTCCCCCTCTATAGTTTCAGAAGTAAAAAATCTTTTTGCAATGGGACGTGATGCTTTTCGTAAGGTTGACACAGAATATGTTCGGTTTCAACAATTGCAAAATAGTGGAAACTTGATACTGCCAGAAAGCGTTGCTATTGGCACTATCCATGGAAATGCTTTAGTTGATGGAGTAAGACAACTAACTTCAGACAATATATACGCCCAATTTATTTCACTTCGCACAATCCTCAAACGATTCTTCCAACAAGCCACTGTTTTTGAACGAACTTTGCGATACATGCAATTTCTCCAATGCGAAAGCGAATCAATCAGTAATTTCATTCAAGGCGGAATATGGCAAGAAATTTTGAAGAACTATGTAGGCAAAATAGTTTTCCCTTTGTTTTTATACTTCGACGACTATGAGAGCAACAACTGCTTGGGAAGCCATTCCGGTGATGGTGGAAAAATTGGTGCTCTCTACGTAATGATTCCGTGTTTACCTCAGGAATTTCAAAGCAAACTGGAAAATATTTTTCTATTTCAATTGATCAACACGCTGCATCGAAAAATTGTTGGAAATCGACTAGTATTTCGAAAAGTAATCGACGAATTGAATTTCTTGGCCCGGGAAGGGATAACTATTGAAACACTTAATGGATCCCAACAGGTTTATTTCGCATTAGGGCTCATCCTAGGGGACAATTTAGGTTTGAATTCGCTACTAGGGTTTGTCGAAAACTTCACATGTTCATACTGGTGTCGACTATGCGAAATCGACAGCAAAACATCTCAAACGGCAGTTAGAGAAATACCTCAACTACTCAGAACGAAAGAAAGTTACGACAAATGTGTAGCATCACTCAGTTACGAATCAACATTAACAGAAACACGTGGAATTAAAGAACAGTGCATTTGGAATTCCGTAGACAATTTTCACGTCACAAAAAATGTATCCGTCGATGCGATGCATGATCTGTACGAAGGTGTTTGCAAACTTGAACTCGCATTAATCCTCAATTATTTAACGAATGACTTAAAGGTCCTTGGTGAAGACACCTTGAATAATAGAATTGATACATTCCCGTTCGGGCGTAACGATAAAAATAAACCAGCAGAACTATCTCCTCAACATTTAAAAAATTTAAAATTAAAACTGTCTGCGGCTGAAGTGCGATGCTTGATGAAATATCTTGGATTGTTAATAGGCGATTTAGTTCCCGATGGTGACGAAGTTTGGGAATTATATACGAGTTTAAACGAGATTGTTAACATTCTTTTTGCGAAAGTTTGTCATAAATCTTGCCCTGATTTGATTGCAACAATGATTGAAGATCATTTAACTTTGTACGCTCAAAAATTTAAGAAAGGAAACACTCCAAAACTTCATTTCTTGACTCATTATGGGCGTATAATGAAATTGGCTGGTCCGGTTATTCACTACTGGTCTATGAGGGGGGAAAGTATGCATAGAGAGGCCAAAATATTCGCAAGAGCGACAGTATCAAGGCGGAATTTACCTCGTACATTAGCTATTAAACATCAATTAAAACAAAGCGAACGATTTTCCAGTGAGGCCGTATCTAGTCCGCTATCCGATATTGGGCCGAGCATTCGGACTTGTTACCAAAATTTGCCTGATTATTTGGAATTTTCTAGCTGCATACCCACTTCTTTTGTCGTGGAAAATGTACAGATAGTTAAATGGGTACAATATATGGGTCTAGACTTTCATCCCAATGATATTCTTGTCATTTTTACTGAGAATGGACCGTCGCTTTCTATCCTGAAGTATATGTTGTTTGATAGAAAGAACAAAAACGTTCATTTCATTGCTCGGAAAATCGATATCTTGTACAATGATTCGCATTTCCAGGCTTTTTGTGTTGACCCCACCCCGAAAGAATACGTGGTTGTTAGCATAAGAGAGGTACATGGTGTTACGTCAATGATTCGACAATGCAATAAAAATCATTACGTAGTTAATAAGTGGTGATCTACCAATCTGTAAAAATTTCATTGCCAATTGTATTGCCTCAATAAAAATTGTTATAAATAATTATTTGATGTGTTCAATTTTTTGTATCTCCAAATCCGTTAAAAAATCACAGGTATTAAAAGAAGAACGATTCCCATGTTCCTACTGTAAAAAGCAACGATTAAAAACTGAAATTACGTCAGTTGATGCTCAGTTTTTTGAACGGAGGACTCCACTGTTGAAGCAGCTACATAGACATTGTCGATATAACATGCGCATTTATTGTTGACGATACAGATTAATCTACTGTTAAGTTACGGGTTCAGTTGAATTTATTTTGCAGTGTTAAACTGTAAAAATTTACTTTGAATTTCACTGTGATTTGGAACGTTAACTTTGTTAAATGCAATGGCTCAAAACTGGAACTAGATCTGTTGTCAAGCAGTTTCTAGAACAGAGAGGTTCACTGTTTAAACACCTACATAAAATCTGTTGATATAACTGACGCATTCATTGAACATAATAATCAATTAAGAATACAGTGTTGAACTGTCAAAATTTACTTCGGATGACACTGTAATTTGAGCAATGTGTTTCAGTAAATATCGCTGTGCATTAGCTCGAGTCCAATGCAAACCGTGTGCACCCTGTATTTTATACGATTTCATTTTTTCCGTGTGTATTATCTCCTTGGCTACTCAACTGTGACGTGGTTGCCGCGGATCATCAATACTTATCTCTCTAATACATATCCTGATTGTATTCACGCAATGTGATTGCTTTACTGGCACTCACATATACAACCTGACAACGTCGTGCTGAAGGTAAACACCAATTTGACCACCGCCGAATTTTCTGCTTAGTCACGTTTCGTCGCAAGTATTATCCTCATGTCTCTTTCTTACTGATCGTGATTATAGCTGGCGTTAATCACTGGTTCTTATTGTATAAAGGCTAACTCTGCTATAGTGCCTGTGCCTGTGCTTCGGCGGTCGATGCTGTACATTGATCCTTTTGCTATAATCCAAGCAGCTGCGAAAATTGTTGTCATATCTTGATCGCTTAGCAGCGACATTACTCTATAGGCGCCGTATTTACTGTAGTTTCGCTGTTCTTATTGCTCTCCAAATTTCTTGCGCTGGTACTTGACTGATTTTAAAACCGCTTGTTTTACTGAGTGACTTTTATTTTATTTTATATTGAGCTTCTTTATACTAGTGACTTTATTTGTATTTACGTTGACAAATATTATTTATTTTGACACAATGTCAAGCCGCTGTAGTATATGTGAGAAACTAGGCAAGAAAGGAGACAAACTGTTCAAATGCTCTGGCGACTGCGGTGAGCGTTTTCACTCAGATTGCGCTGTCTCTAATTTTGACCTTGGGGTATTGACCCTTCAAGATGATGCGGTTTTTTTATGCAATTTGTGCACGTCGCATTCGTGCCAAATTTGCAAATGTGCTTTAAAACAGGGAGATAGTCAAATGGTGTGCACTGGTGAGTGTAGTGGTTATTTCCACCTAACGTGTGCCGCGCAAAAATTTGGGTTTTCACTCGGGGACTTGGACATAGCGTCGGATTTTCGTTGTGACCTCTGCCTCGTGCAAAGGGCCACTGTAACACCGCGTATCCCGCATTGCTCTCCCCGAAATAGATCAAATCGAAATAATACCGATAGTAACACAAACAATAACGATGCTAAATTCGACGAACTTATAGCTAGTCGCTAGTCGAATCTAAAATGAGCAATGAGCTCATGAGTGCCAAATTTACAGCGGAACTCACTGCAGTGAACAGTTCTCTAGGCGATATGGGAAGGAACATCGATGACTTTGGCAGGCGCATTGACGGTCTCGAGACTAACTTCGACAAGCGCATGGACGGTCTAGAAACTAACTTACATAATGAAATTACTACCGTATCTACCACAGTTGAGGAGGTGGTTAGTCGCGTTACCCAGCTCGAATCGAAAAACAATTTGAATAACCCTGCATTGGTAGCTCTGATTGAAAATTCTGATACGTCCGACAAGCTTTCGATATCGGGGTTGCCATTAGATACAAGAGATAGTCTTAAAAGTATTGTCAAAAAAGTGCTCACTGCGCTCGAGATTCCTGAATTGGCATCTGATGTTCTTTCCATACATAATTTACCTCATAAAGCGAAGAAACCGGATGCAATAGGGAACCCTGGTGATGCCAGTTCATCTGTCGTTGTGCGTTCTAACACGATCCTTGTGAAGATGAAATCTCAAACTCTGCGTGACCATGTTGTAAACACGAAACGTGAGAAGAAACAACTTTACATCAAAAATATTTGGTCTCAGAGTCATCGAACTCATCCAGGCCAAATATTCATTAACCAAGAACTACCGCAATCAACGTATAATTTATATTGAAATGCTAAAGTTAAAGCGAAGTCGACTCACAGTCAGGTGTGGATCCGCGGAGGTCGAATTTATGTGCGTAAATCACACGGTGCTCCTGCACTGCTTATTTCTTCCGATACAGACCTGGCACAGCTCAATTGACTATTTGTAAGCCTAACCTCCGATTGCTTCAGTTGTACCCATGATGGCCCTACCAACTCGCTCTTGACATCTCCGTCTGAACTGATGATTGCGCATTTCAATGCAAACTCTCTTTTGGGTCATTTTGACCTGTTTGCAGCTCATTTTGGCACTCTCTTTCTCCTCATATAACCTCTAGCACTAGCATTACCTCTTTTAAGAAAAATCTCCTTGAGTACCTGGCGACGCTGGACAATGATCCGGCTTGGCCCGTCTAGCACTCTCCACAGAGCAGTCTCTCGGCTGCACTTCGTTGAATGTGACTTATTTTTATCACGGCGTGCTACGAATAACACCCACATTTATTTATTGTTTTGTATCTATTCATATATACCTGACGACTGTGCCTATGCGTTTTATGCCTCTTATTTTTGCGCCTCTTATTTGCGCTCCATTTGTGCTCTCAGATGTGATGCTGTTCTCTATCTCGTATGTTAAGTGCGTACTCTCTGTTATCAGTCGCTGGAGTTAGAACTCGCTTTGTCGACCTATGGGTCACTATATTTATTGTGCTTAAAAACTATTATGAATTTTGTATCTGCTTTTACGAGGTTATTCCTCAAATAATGTCACCTATTTTGTACACTTTGCTTTACGGCTTCAATCTCTCTCTCTCTCTCTCTCTCTCTCTGCTGGAAGCGCTGCTAGCGCTATTACCAGATTTCCGCCAACCGCAAATATTGCATTTTGATTGGCTATGACTAGAGTAGTCAAATCGGGTTTTGATTTTACTTGACATAGTAAATAATTATAAATATTCATACAATTAGTATTTTTCAAATCATCATTCGTACAAAATCAGTTATTGACTTGGTGCAAATGAAAATTAACTAAACGAATCAAACAGATGTACTGCGGGTTCGACGTGGTACACATCCTTAAATAGTCCGAAAATCTACAAATGAGATATTACCGAGATCTTTGACCAGTTGTCTCGCGTTTGAGATTGGCTCAGCCGCTATGCGGCGAAGAATTTCTGCTCGGGCCGGCGCTGCAACCGGCCGTTGCCGTGGGACTGGTGGTGGCGTGAAGGAGTCGTACAACTCCAAATTATCGGATACCCTAGTAAGAAATTTGTGAAATCTCACTTAAACGTTTTGCGATCAAAAAATTATCCTCAATTTTATTTAGTTCGCATTTTTTAGAGATTTGCGACAATTCTCCATTTTACCTTTCAATTTCTTTAACATAAATATGTTTTCAAAGTTTTCAAATTATATTTTTTCAAATCGAAACAGGCTTGGGATGGTTCAAGGCGACTTTCAATGCCGAACAATAATCAAAGATAGGTCAAGATCTAATAAAGATGGAAGAAAGATTTCACGGGCTCACTTCTCGCGAATTTCGCACCCTGGCATACTAAATTGCAAGTAAAAAAAATTTGAAACACCCTTTTAATTTAACAACCCTCACAAAACTCTCAATTGCTGCCTTTTGAAAGCAGTTTCATCCAATTCAAATAAAATTTCATGTTTTCAACCGTCATATTGTGTCCGCCATTATAAACTCTGAAGTTTTGAGGGCCGAATCATGATCAGTGACCCCAAAAGCGTCCGAGTAGTAAATTTCATCCGATTTAAAAGCATTCTTGCAATTTTGGCGGGCGTATTGAATCCGCCATTATGAATTCAGAATTTTTGAGGTCATAATAATAATCAGCGACCTCAAAAACCACCGAGTACGCAACTTCATTCAATTTAAATGCATTTTTGCATTTCTGGCCGCCCTGTTGGATCCGCCATTTTGAATTCTAAATTTCGAAGGCAGAATCGTGATCAGCGACCCCAAAGACCCCGAGTACCAAACATCATCCGATTCAAATCCATTTTTGCATTTTTAACCGCCATATCAGATCCGTCCTTTTAAATTCTAAAATTTTGAGGGCAGAATCATAATCAGCGACCTGAAAAACCCCCGAGAACCAAATTCCGTGAAAATCTAATTACTTTTGTTTTCCGCCGTTTGGGCACTTTCGGCGAAATTGGTGTCGTCGCTCAAGGTGTTAATGTTATATTTGGTTATAATATAATATATGTATTTAATATTGTATTATAACCAAATAACTTTTTCAACACGATCGAAAATTATCATCACTATTCGCTTTAAAAAGTCTTCGAGTGAACGTATCTCTAAGTTGCTACTGCGACTCTGTTCGCACTGTGCATTGAACCCATTCTCGATCTTTATAACCTTAGATGATAGCTCAAATTCAACACAATCTACCGATATGACTAGTGTTGGTAGTACGACTACGAAAAGAAAACAACTTAGCATGAAAAATGTGTGCGAAATAGATGTGCATTTTATGTATGTGTTACGTCCTAGCTCTCACGCTAGGCCCCCCATAAATTTTTTCATTAGACAAGTACCATCGGTAGGTACGCTAACTAGCAAACATCATCATTTGTCGATATTAACTGCATACGTACCAATTAGATTAGAATTTAGTATACATTCTAATCCGAATCGTACATATTTCTCTATATATTACATAAGACAAAGTGCAACAGAAACCCTTACAGAGCACCCGTTGTCCTTCAAAGTAACACGTGCGCTCTAGCGTACCCGACTTTCCGTCACCAAACACCCTTCAGCTGTTCTCTACAGGAAATCTCGAAAACACATTAAATCTAAGATGAATGTTTTTCCTCTAACATCATTCCTAATATTATTTCTCCGAAAAACCATTAATAAGAAAACGTTTTTCCTTCACATCGTCTCTAATATTATTTTCTCTCTGTTGAAATTCATTATCTCAAATCAAGCACACCCGAAAATATTCCCACACGCCTAAAGTCGTAAAACTTGCTCTCCTACAAGTCAAGATGTGCACGTGCAACCACTTGCATCTAGAGCAATCTCGCCCCTTTTTAGGAAGTCTAGGCGACAGCCTAATTCTAATGACTTTTCTTCCAATCATATTTCCAGAAAAGTCCTCGCTTCCAAATACAAACCAATCACAAATTAATAACTCTAAATTAATGACTCCTAGACCAATCCTTATATTTGACTATAACAAAATCTATCCCTTCTACAGCATCCTACCCCCAGAAAATCCAAAAGAACTCCTAGCCGAGGACCCAAAATTATTATTTTAAAAAGTTAGTTAGCATCGAGAGTCCGAGTCGACAAGCCAACCAAAAATCTTCAACAAACTATTCTACGCGTTTCCAAGTGTTAAACTCGACTCATAAAATTCTCAACGAATAATTCCGATAACCAAATAATAGCTAACTCCGGAAATAATCTCACGTTAAAATAAGCGTAAAATTACATCAACGAACAATTGTGAATTCAGTGTAAAACCAACCAACAATCTCATTCAAACAAATAAAACCATTTTATATTTTGTTAACTTCAACAAAATAAAAGGTGTTAAACATTATTCTAAAAAAGGGTCTACAAGGCTCAAGTGGTCAACAACCCACTCAAACCAACACCTACCAAACCAAATTCGTTTAAAATATAGTATTCTGCAGCCGGTAACCGCAGACTTCAGCGTCAACGACGTCAGTAAGTCGGTAAGTCGGTTTCAATCGTTCGCTAGTAAGCCGAACATATACTATCTCATCGAGACCCTGCTCTCGGGACGTAACATATGCAACAAAAAACTATTTCTGCAATACAGAATAAGCTATAGAGTCGCAAATCGTCACAATCGAAAATTGAAAAATACGGGAAACTAGAACACCTTTAAGAACGCTGTAGTAATCAATGTAGTGCAGAAACAATTTTTGAAAATGTTGGAAATAGTTAAAAATGCAGTCCTCGCTGAACAGAGTCTCAAAGTGAACTCGCTTATAAATTAACTTGTCTCCAAGCCGTTACCCCGACTTTAGATGACAGGAGGTCGCAAAAACATGAATGCTGACAAATTCTTATTCACTTGAACCACATAACGTAACTTTTGAAAGTTAGCCGTGAAGGCACGGTTATCCCTGGATACAGCCGCTCAAACATTCTGACTGCCTCGGAAAAATTGCCTCGAGCCGAAACGAAAGCCGCGTGCATTTTTATTTTTCGTGCTTCCGCCATCCTGCGTGCTTCAGCCATTTTTACGTTTGCTTAATAACAAAAACGCATCGCAATGCGAAGTTTACACTGCTTTCACATCGCGATGCGTTTTTATTACTTAACAAACATGAAAATAGCTCGAACACGTATGATAGCTGAATCACGCAAAATCAAAATGCACGCAGCTCTCGTTTCTTGTTCGTGGCAATTATTCCGAGGCAGTCAGAATTTGTTAGGTGCTTTCATTTGTCATCAAGCCTATATTCTGCTGAAGTCGCTATTTTATTTTGTAATTGCGTCCTCGCATAGAAAAGGAAGAAGTCAAAGATTGGAATGGACCGCTTACTCGTTCTGCATTTGTCTTTCTCATTGAACAATAGTAAGTAATCTACTTACCTTTTGGAAATTCGCAGAATCTTGTGGTGCACTTAACAACAGGTCGCAAGAGTAGAAATTATCGAAACAGTTAAATTTGGTTCGTCCAAAGTGAAACTTCTTCAGCAAGAGCAAAACGGGCGCAGCATGTAAAGAAAAATGCATCACAAAATCCGACTTGCCGATTTTCAGACGACCAGCAAAGTTAAGAGCTGCAATTTTAATCAAACTTGCGCCTCCCAGACCCGACAATACTTCGGATCCGTTCGTTTGGGTGCAATATTGAATCATGGATGCTCAAATTCGGGCCTCACACACAATCTCCGTTCGCACTCGGCCTCGAGCTTCGGACGCAATATTTTTCCATGTGACCGGAAGCGAATCCGAAAACGGAAAGAGGTCAAGCACTTTTTAAACAGGTATTACTTGAAGGGAACACTCCGTCCGCAGCCGGAATCGTTTCGCTCATCCTCAAAACCCGATTAATGGTACAATCTTCAGGGACAACAGTATCTGGACTGTCGAATTTTTTTTTTCCACGCGAGAAACGAATCCGAGGAAATTAGTCGATGTTTCCGGTTCAAATGACATTATTGCATTCGAAACAAATGGACGATACTTTGGATTCGTTCGTTTCGGTGCAATATCGAATGTTCGTTGCTCAAACTCGGGCCTCGCACACCATCTCCACTCGCACTCGGCCTCGAGCTTCGGGCGCAATATTTCTCCATGAGACCGGAAGCGAACCCGAAAACGGAAAGAGGTCGAGCACTTTTTAAACAGCTATAACTTGAAGGGAACACTCCGTTTGCAGTCGGAATCGTTTCGCTGATCCTCAAAATCCGATGGATGGTACAATCTTCAGGGACAACAGTATCTGGAGTGTCGATTTTTTTTCCGCGCGAGAAACGAATCCGAGGAAGTTAGTCGATGTTTCTGGTTCAAATGACATTACTTCATTCGAAACAAATGGACGATAGTTCGGATTCATTCATTTGGGTGCAATATTCAATGTTCAATGCACAAAATTGGGCCTCCCAGACCACCCCCGTTCGCATTCCGCCTCCAGCTTCGGGCCCAGTTTTTCTCTCCAACCTTTGAACGTACATTTTTTATTCTTCTTGAAATATTCCTACGACCAGCTATTGACAGATTGTTGATTCAACCGATAGCTTAGGAAGACGGCAATGGAAGGTAAAGAAAACTGAAAAAAAAAACAAAGGAAACTACGAATCCAAATGTAGAATAATTGCTCCACCAAAACAGTCTTGGCGCGACTTACAAAGAGTCTGGGCGTGACTCTTAGTCTACAGTTAAAAACAGTCTCGGCGAGACTCTCAAAAAGTCTGAGCGAGACTCCTGGTAAAGTTTGTGAAATAATCTCGGCGGGACTCTCAAAGAGATATGGCATTTGCCGAGACAAGTTTTTTTGCGCGGGTAGTTAATGTTTCCGGTTTGAATGTCATTATTGCATTCAAAGCAAATGGACGATACTTCGGATTCGTTCGTTTCACTCTAATATTGAATAGACGATGCTTAAACGCTGGCCTCCAGCTTCGGGCGCAATATTTCCACATGAGACCGGAAGCGAATCCGAGAACGGCAACAGTTCGAGCACTTTGTAAACAGGTATAATTTGGAGAAAACACTCCGTCCGCAGTCGGAATCGTTTCGTTAATTTTCAAAACCCCATGGAAGGCACAATTTTCGGGGACAACAGTATCTGCCCTGTCGAATTTTTTTTCCCCCCGCCCGAAACGAATCCGAGGAAGTTAGTCGGTGTTTCCAGTTTAAATGACATTATTGCATTCGAAACAAATGGACGATAATTCGGATTCGTTCGTTTAGGTGCAATATTGAATATTCGATGCTCAAACTCGACCCTCGCACACCATCTCCGTTCGTACTCGGCCTCGAGCTTCGGGCGCAATATTTCTCCATGAGACCAGAAGAGAATCCGAGAACGGAAAGAGGTCGACCATTTTTTAAACAGGTATTAGTTGAAGGAAACACTCCGGTTGTAGTAACCCGATGGATTGCACGATTTTTAGGGACGAGAGTATTTACGGAAATGAGATTTTTGTCTCGCGCGGCGAGAAATGAATCCCAGGAGGTAAGTTGTTATGTCCGGTGTAAATAGGCGTTTTGCATTATTGCGTAGATTTTTAATCCGTTAGTCGACTCGCCACAGCAAATTCTCGTTAATGTTCAAATTCCATCATAATGGGAAATAATTCAGTATCATCATATTCACTATATTCAGTTGTAGCCAGCAACCCCTAAAACCTCCGAGTACCATTATTTGCTTTTTTTCAAAAAACTTTTGTATTTATGTTCCGTCATATTAGATCTACTATTTCGAGTTTCCAAATTTTGAGTGCAGATTTGTAGCGAGCGACCCCGAATACCCCTGAGTACCAGCATTTGCTTTTATCAAACAATTTTTGCATTCCGGGTCCGCCATATTGGATCCACCATCCTGGATTTTCGAATTTTGAGTGCGGATTCGTAATCAGCGACGCCAAAAACTTCTGAGCATCAACTTTGGCTTTCATTAAATAATTTCTGCATTTGTGGTCAGCCATGCTGGATCCGCCATCTTGGATTTTCGAATTTTGATTACAGATTTGTAATCAGCGAACCCGAAAACCCCCGAGTACCAACTTTTGCTTTCTTCAAATAATTTTTGCATTTGGGCACCGCCATATTGGATCTGCCATCTTGGATTTTCGAATTTTCATTACAGATTTGTAATCAGCGAACCCGAAAACCCTCAAGTACCAAATTTTGCTTTTATCAAACAATTTTTGAATTTGTGGTCCGCCATGTTGGATCGGCCGTCTTGGATTTTCGAATTTGATTACAGATTTGTAATCAGCGATCCCGAAAACCCACGAGTACCAAATTTTGCTTTCATCAAATAATTTTCGCATTTGTGGTCCGCCATGTTGTAACCGCCATCTTGGATTTTCGAATTTCGATGACAGATTTGTAATCAACGAATCCGAAAAGCCCCGAGTACCAAATTTTGCTTTCAGCAAAAAATTTTTTCATTTGTGGTCCGCCATGGTGGATCCGTCATCTTGGATTTTAGAATTTCGACTACAGATTTGTAATCAGCGAACCCAAAAACCCCCGAGGGCCAAATTTTGCTTTCATCAAATAATCTTTGCATTTGTGGTCCGCCATGTTGTATCCGCCATCTTGGATTTTCGAATTTGATTACAGATTTGTAATCAGCGAACCCGAAAACCCACGAGTACCAAATTTTGCTTTCATCAAATAATTTTTGCATTTATGGTCCGCCATCTTGGATTTTCGAAATTCGACTACAAATTTGTAATAAGCAAACCCGAAAACCCCCGGGTAACAACTTTTGCCTGCATCCTTCACGTAAAGATAAATGTATGCTTTAAAGGGTTTTACTCGAAGCCTTTTACTTAATGAAAAGAAATCCAGAACATTTCGAATAGTTAGTTAATAAAAAAAAATTCGATTTCGATAAATATCCTGAACTTTGCCTGAGTTGATAAGAGAAATTAATATCTCGCATTATTATAATTATCGTTGTTGATAATGTTATTATTATTATCATCATGACCAAGTTATTTTTATTCGTTCCATATTATTATTATTATTAGTGGTTTTGTTGTTGTTATTGTAGTCGTTGCTCTACTGAAAATAATAATTTTTTTCATTGCTGTACAACATTTGAAAAAAAATGTGTTTTACGAGCTTTTCTTCCCGATGCATTATTCTGAACAGAATTATTATGCATCGTTCTGAACGGCGCATTCCTTTTTCCCTGGACAAAAATTTTTTTGATCGATCAACGCAAATCACGAGCCGTGGGCAACCAAACCTCGCACGTGACAGCTCCGAAAGCTGACAGCGGTCGGGAGTGCAAATAACGGCGGTCTGATGTTCGGTTCACGGCTCGTTCCATTCTATTATTTCTCCGTTCACGTCTCGAATGGACTAATTTTGTCCATTTTCAATCTTATTTTTCTCAGCAACAAAAAATTCCAAACAACTTGATAACGATCGTTTTGTTTTCAGAAAAATACGCTCTATTTTTTTTTGTTGGGCCATGTACCATTTTTAAAAAATTTTCAACATTTTTTCCCCCTGCAAAACCTATGCGAGCTATGATTCCGGGGTATTTTTTTTCGAAGAAAGCAAAAAAAAAACCGTTGAAAAAACACCCCCGAAGCATCCCGATATCGGCCCGCAAACGGCCGTAAAAAAGCCCGTGCATCCCTAAATTGTCACCCTGTATAATTGAGGAAAAGGCATACGCCGACTGCGGGAGTTAAACGTGGTCGAACCACTCCGTCGTTAACGTATATGGTTTTCGGATTCCGGGGTTTCGGACGTCGCCCGGATCCCCAGAGGAAGCGTATCCGAGGCACGGCTCAGCAGAACGTAAGAGGATGATTTTCGAAGGAGAGACGGTCGGCGGTAAAGTGTAGGCGAGTTTATTATTTCAAGTCGCATGCTGTCGATTTTGCAATCGGCGGTACGCGCAATTCAAATTGCCGCGAGTGATCACGTGACCCGGCAACAGCCTAGTTCGCGCCTAGAGCGTGCTAGCGCTGCCTCGCGTGAGATCTGTTGCGGTGGTGGGCGTAGCGCGAGAATCGGGAACAACTAGATTTGCGATCCTTTTGCAAATCAGTCTTGGATAAGTGCCTGTCCGGAGTGGTGACATCTTTCCTGATCGACTTCCTTTGCCTTGCTGCCTTTGTTGCTTGCTGCCTTGTTACCTTTTACTTGTGCTACCGTGGTTGCTGTCGTCACCTGGACCACGAGTTTCCCGGTAAGCCCGTTCTGATCTCTCCACTCACTCGATTATTTTATTCGGCATTTATTGTGTATTGCGCGATCCCCGGAATGGTGAAATTTGTCGGCTATTCCGGGAGATTATTTCGTTAATTTATTTGCGTTCGCGGGAAAGGGGGTTGACGTTTTCCGGCTCAACCAGCCACCCGTCCCCGGCCTTTCCCCGTTCATTCGAGTCTTGTCGCGGCCGAATAAAATAAGGCGAGTCGTTAAACGATGGCGTCTCAAATAATTCCCCCCTTTTGGTTGTAGTCGCGATGTTGCATATCCCGCGAACCCTTGCGTCATTTAGAGTCATTTGTTTTATAAATAAATTTTGATCTCGGTATTTCGTTTTTCGTAGAATTCTTCGAGCGATGAGGAAATATATTTATTGTCTTTCGTTCTGCTAAAGTCCCCGCTCGGAGAATTCCTTTGTCGTGCGTGGCCTCGAGCCGGCCAGCGCGCAAGCGTTTGTATTAGTGCTATCTCTTTCGCTCTCACGTCGTAGCTACGAACACTACGGTGAGGTGTAGAGTTTATTGTTCACGAACGTGTTTGTCGATAAATCAGTGGGTCGAGCTCGGTTTCGTCTTCATTTGATTTTACACGTGTCATACGATTTGAGAATTATTTCGCTGTCTTATTAATTATTTCGAGTCCGATCATACCGTTGTTTATTATTCTGTACTACCAGGAGAATTTTTCAGCCTGTCTCGACTGACGATGGATAACTTTTGCCTTACACTTACCTTAACTTTCGTTGCATTTCTTTTG